>CAUHTR010003916.1:20000-41466 GCA_959609185.1 Schmidtea polychroa | reverse complement strand
NTTTTTTTTTTTTTTTTTTTTTTTTTTTTTTTTTTTTTTTTTTGCATCGTGTCAAAGCCGTTTACCAGCCATCACGATGCTATGTTTTAATTAGACAGTCGGATTCCTCTAGTCCGTGCCAGTTCTAAGTTGACCGTTTAGTGTACAACGACGATTGCTAATCCGAAAATCAACAATCAAAAGCAATATTCGCCTATTAAATGATAAAAAAAAGTACCATTTCAAATCCATCTCAGGTTACCCCAAAACAGATTCAAAACAGCTCAATTTTAAATCAAAAAACTTCTTAATAAAGCCCATCATACCCGGTCCTTAGAGCCAATCCTTTTACCGAAGGTACGGATCTAATTTGCCGACTTCCCTTACCTACATTGTTCTAAGACTATAGGCTGCTCACCTAGGAGACCTGCTGCGGATATCGGTACGGATTGAAACGAAATTTATAACTGCTCCCTCAGATTTTCAAGGGTTATCAGCGGTGCTTCGGACATCACGGACATAATGTACACTACAATTCCTAGTATCAAAGATACAGGATTCGGTGCTGGGCTAATTCCCGGTCGTTCGCCACTACTAGGGAAATCCTTGTTAGTTTCTTTTCCTCCGCTTAATGATATGCTTAAGTTCAGCGGGTAATCTCATCTGATCTGAGGTCGGGTAATAGTTCAAATTTACATTGGAAATCTTTTTTTAATCACCTATTACAATTGACGGACCAAAGCACAACTCATTAAGCTGCGGCTCTGGCCAACTAAAGATCAATTGATTTTTAGTAATCCAAGAAATCCGTAAACTTGAGGCTAATTAACAATAAATTGAAAATCAACCAGTACTTTATGTTTTCATAAAGGTGTACTTGCGTACACTATCACCTTAAAAAGGCACTCTCGATAGAATAATACCAAAAGTGAACCTCTCAAAACATTACTATAGAACGTAATGATAAATATAATGCCGACCCTCAGACAGACGTGGCTAATGGTTAACCAAAAGCCGCCATTTGCGTTCAAAGTGTCAATGATCAGAGCGTTGTGCATTTTACATTAATTCACGTATTTTGCTACGTTCTTCATCGACGTGTGAGCCGAGTGATCCATCGCTTAAAGTGGTACATGATACAGATGCACGTAATGGCGATCCATATATAATTTAGATCGACTCAATTGTTAAATCAAGGATCAATATTACTAGCAAGTAATATGTAAAGTAAATAATAAACGGTTTTATCTGAGGGCTTTCGTTCCACTTAATAAACACATTATAGCCAACTTCAGTGCCTTTACACAATTACAAACAAAGCTTTCGTAACTGAGACTGAAGCGAATGCGAATAAAAAAGTACTTGAATATTTAAGCCTGGCACAATATCGATCTCGCTTTGAATACTAAAAGATCAATCACAGATAGTAAACTATCCGGCACGCACACAAGTGTACGCGTTGTACAGGAAATACAAATATTGCTATTCGTATGACGTAGGCACCCACAAGACAGTGTATAAAACAACCAGTTATATCTGAATCAATAACTAATAACTAGATTGAGTTTTCATATAATAATAATTATTATATTGATACATCATATCATGACGTATAGAAATCGATCGTTAATACATGATGAACTAATAATGATCCTTCCGCAGGTTCACCTACGGAAACCTTGTTACGACTTTTACTTCCTCTAAATGATCAAGTTTGAGTGTCTTTTCCCATTCATAGAAATGTTGCCATTTCTTAGTTCAGAATCCAACAATCTCACTAAACCATTCAATCGGTAGTAGCGACGGGCGGTGTGTACAAAGGGCAGGGACGTAATCAGCGCAAGCTAGTGACTTGCGCTTACTAGGCATTCCTCGTTCATGTGAAATAATTACAATTCACAATCCCTGATACGACAGTGTCTCAAGAGATTACCCGACTATTTCTAGTTAGGAAAACTTGTTAGTACTGCCATTGTAGCGCGCGTGCGGCCCCGGACATCTAAGGGCATCACAGACCTGTTATTGCTCTATTTCATATAGCTAAACGCTATTTATTCTTCTAAGAAGTGAGAATTCACATAAAATATAAATTCACTATTTAGTAAGTCAGAGTCTCGTTCGTTATCGGAATTAACCTGACAAATCGCTCCACCAACTAAGAACGGCCATGCACCACCACCCACCGAATCAAGAAAGAGCTATCAATCTGTCAATCCTCACAGTGTCCGGACCGGGTGAGATTTCCCGTGTTGAGTCAAATTAAGCCGCAGGCTCCACGCCTTGTGGTGCCCTTCCGTCAATTCCTTTAAGTTTCAGCTTTGCAACCATACTTCCCCCGGAACCCAAAGACTTTGGTTTCCCGGTGACTTCTAGTAAGAAGAATTAAATCATCTTTACTAACTGTCAGTTGGCATAGTTTATGGTCAGAACTAGGACGGTATCTGATCGTCTTCGATCCTCTGACTTTCGTTCTTGATTAATGAAAACATTCTTGGCAAATGCTTTCGCAGTAGTTTGTCTGCTGATGGTCTAAGAATTTCACCTCTAGCACCAGCATACATATGCCCCCGGCAGTCTCTTTTAATCATTACTTCGGTTAAGAAAACCAACAAAATAAAACCGAAGTCTTATTCTATTATTCCATGCAACAATATACAAGCGTAAGCTTGCTTTAAGCACTCTAATTTTTTCAAAGTAAAATTGTCCGTTATTAAAAAATCTCAATGAAGTGACTTTCTAATATACAAGACGTGAAGGTATAGTAATAATCAATCGTGAGATTTCAAATTACATCTACCCCAATTTCAACTACGAGCTTTTTAACTGCAACAACTTTAATATACGCTATTGGAGCTGGAATTACCGCGGCTGCTGGCACCAGACTTGCCCTCCAATTGATACTTGAAAAAGTATTTAAAATAATCTCATTGCAATTATGAAACCACTAGGGTCCATATTGTTATTTATTGTCACTACCTCACCGAACCGGTATTGGGTAATTTTCGCGCCTGCTGCCTTCCGTGGATGTGGTAGCCGTTTCTCAGGCTCCCTCTCCGGAATCGAACACTGATTCCCCGTTACCCGTTACAACCATGGTAAGCTTTGATCTTACCATCGAAAGTTGATAGGTCAGCCATTTCAAGAGATTCGTCGTCAACACAGGGTCGTACGATCAGTAAAGTTATCCAGAGTCATCAAATAACTGTCTAGGACAGGTTAGTTTTGATCTAATAAATCCGCCGCTTCGTTAGTCACGGCATTCTATAAAATATTAGCTCTAGAATTACCACAGTTATCTTGTGGCAAAATGATAATATCTCTCAAATCATAGCTGTTATAATGAGCCTTCCGCGGTTTCGATATTTTAAATCGTGTACTTAGACATGCATGGCTTAATCTTTGAGATAAGCATATGACTACTGGCAGGATCAACCAGATATTTATTTTTTACATTACTTGTAAATGGTTTTTCGTTCGCATAGCTGAATAACAACTATATACAGGACCGTTATGATAATTGCAAGCAATTATATGAAATCGTTTAACCAACTAAGGTAATTAACAAAATATAGAATTTCGTTAAATCTGACAGAAAACAAATACTGGGCAATGAAATGTAAATTACAATCGCGCTTAAAGCAACTGTTATATATAACCTTTTCGAAGTGGCAGGCAACAAATGTAAACAACAAGCTCACGAGTCTGCATTAGACTCCTGACCAATCGTGCTCCTTTGAAAGCCACACTAACAAATGCAGTAATTGACTAGCAATATACCAACATGTACTGAGAACCAAGTAATCAGCAGTATTTTTCACCTGCCAACTACATACATTTGATTTCTCATGAGCAGTATATTTGGCTCCAAAATCATACACGGATAAAAGGCTGGAAAAAAAAAAAAAAAATTTTTTTTTTTCAATTGGTCCTAATGGTGGAGTATACCCCTTCCTGGGCTGATTTTTACAGGTCCCAGGGCGTAATAGTAAGCTAAATACGATAATAGACACTCGACAACGTTCAAAGTTGTAGTATCGTTAGATATAAGAGTAATTGACATCTATATTCATGTATTTAGTCGATAAAATGTGCTTTAAATGCCTTCTGAGAGCCAAACCGATTACCTGAACCATATATAGAGTGATTTCTTACTCACAGGAACTCTGAAATGGGCCATATATCCATCCGTTGCATCAGCTTCTTATTCGATGACTTGTGCATTTTAGATTATTATATAATTCTTCTTACCTAAATCGAATAGCTAAAACTTAATTAAATTACAATAATTAAATTAAAATGTATTATTACTTCTAAGTATTATTATTTCTAAGGATCAGACAATTCATTCACTACGGCCAGATTACAAAGCTATAGCTAATTTCCTTACCACGTGTTTTTGTTTTAATCTTCTTATATCCTCCAAAAGCTGACTATTCAAATCATAGTAAACAATCTAAAATAAATATAATCAACATATAAATTTACCAACTTGAACATCTTTAACCATAAATACTGTCTGATTCTTAATTAATCCAACTTACTAAATTTAAAATTAATTACCATTTAATTCTTACATATTTAATTTACTTGCATATTGTTTACCTGTTAATTAAACTCCATTTGAAATCTTAATTAAATTATTAATTTACACGTTATTTAACTTAATGTCCATCAGAAGCTTAATTAACAAATTAAGCTTCACGAGGTTCAAGTTTATAATCTTAAAGAACTTTACCTTGTTAACTGTTGGAAGTTTAATTTAAATATTAAACTCCACGTGATTTTACTTAATGTCCATCAGAAGCTTAACTAACAAATTAAGCTTCACGTGGTTTAAGTTTATGTACATTGATCTCATGTCTATTTGCTTAATTAATTAAATCCATTTCAAATTTAATTAATTACTCAATTTTAATTTGTAATTAATTTTTAATTACTTTCAATCCCATTTGCCTAGAACTGTTTACGTTTCCATGACTTTGTGGCAACAATTCAAATTTCAAAACTTTAATTTTTTAATTAAATTAGCTAATTTTCATAATTAACTTAATACACCAAATTTAACATCTCTTGAGCTATATTTCCTTCTAATCTTTCACATATACTTTATATTACTTAATCTAATTAATTCTAAAGATAAATAAGCATATTACAAATAGATATAATAAGCATAGTTTCAGGATTACAATATCTACAAACTATAATTTTAATTTCTAACCAATCTCAACCATTTAACCAGATCTATACTCCAAATTTTATTCTCTTTTCATTGGTATCAAATTTGTCTAGTAACAATTTAAAATAAAAAAGTTCTTTGCAAAATTGTTGATTTGGTGGGAAAATTTAGGAAACGGGATTTCAATATTTACCATCAACATTTTAAATTCTAACATTATTTCATAAATCTTATATGTTTATAGTTGTAAATTTTATTATCTTTTCATTGGTATCAAATTTACTTTACCACGATTTATATTTAAAAAGTTATTAGCCAAAATGTTGGTCTGGCGGTCAAATTTTTGGTAAAATACTGATTTATACTGAATTAAATTTTTAATATTCGTTGTTGGCGTTTCATATGACATAATTCTAATGTAGAATTTAATTTAAAGTCATATTCCACAAAAATTTATAACAATATGTTTAGAAACTAAAAAGCTAGCATGATAATTGTTAAATTTCTAAGTATATCACGTTTTTGCCCACTTTCAAAATCGATAGGGACACTTTAGAATTTTCATGTGACAAATTATACACCAATCGATTGGAAATTAAATTTTATACAAGAATAATGTACAAATTATTTAATTATGTTATGTTTTGACAAAGTTAGAAACGAAAAACTCATTTCTGATGTCAGCTGCGACCGGCGAAAAAAAAGCTTAATCCTTGTTCAATTTTTACCATCCAGATATTTTTGAATTGGGAATTTCTTAAACCTTGTTATAGCATTTGGGTTTTTGGAAAATATTCAAATCCAAAAAAGTTATTCAACTTTATGTTTTCTCATTCGACCGCCTCAATTACCGACTAATCCTTGACCAATATCGACCAACCAGACATTTTTGGATAGGGAATTTTTCAAATCACCAGGTTCCGTTTAGTTTGTCAAAAAATATTCAAATCCAAAAAAGTTATTCAACTTTATGTTTTTTATTACGTAACTGTATGTTGGCCGCACTTCCCCGCCAGCTTGGTAAATTTTTTTGACAAATTTCGATTCAACTACCTTCAATGTATAACCATTGATAAAAATTTCGCTCATTTTCCACTGAAATGGCAAAAATTTTCTACATATTCACTGCCGGATGGTGCAGCGGTGCGGGTTGTCGGCTGATAATTTGGAGCCCAGCGGTTCAAATCTATTTATTGCTATTTTCAGTCGTACAACTCACACAGCAGCATTCACAGGATGGCAAAAATAAGGGACAAGACTTCTAAAACAATTAAGGAGACTTTTTAAACGCGCCAAAAACCACTTCGGATGGTCAATTCGAAAATTTACACACACAATAGGATTAATTAAATATATTATGTAAGCCATTATAGCGGAGTGGGAATAGGCTTCAATTTATCACCGGGAGTACCGGGTTCAATTTTCGATTTTGGTCAATTTTTTTCGATATTTTTTTTTCAACGGAATCTGATTCAGCGTACTGATTTTAGTATATATTTAAATTTTCAGATCGATCTGAGTGGTAGTTGTCGAGAAAATTAATAATTAATTATTAATTTCATCAATAAATAGTCACACATTAACAACTTATTTTATATTGAGTATAGCTCTAATAGCTTAGTGGTAATAGCACTCGACTGCATTGCCAATACCAATGGTTTCAAATCCCATTTCGGTCACTTTTTTTTCAAATTTTTTTTTTAACGAAATATTGATCAGCATACTCGATTTAGTACTTGTACAAATTTTTAAGGTGATTGGTCAACGGCAACTCTTGGAAATTTAAGATCAAAAACGTTTTAACTTAAGCTACCAATGTACATTAGATAATTTAATTAAATTTACATTACACATTTAACAAATTTGTTAATAACTTTTACAATATTAATTGTTACAAAGTAATTTATATATCAATAAATAGATAATTAAATTTACAATATAAATTATATCAAATTTGTAAAATAGTGTCAGATTTGAAAATTTACTATGTTGGTTTGAAATATTTTACCACCAAGTTAACATTTTGACCAACAAATTTTTAGATTTTTAATATTATTTAATTATTGAAGTACCAAAAAATAGAGAAAAAAATTTAGAATCAGAATCATCTTTGAAAATAAAAATACTATCAAAACTTAATTTTTAATTGGAAATTTTCGAAATCACGTTGCCGAAATTTTACCACCGCGGCGACATTTTCATTAATAACTTTTTAAATAATAATTATTATAAAAATATTTCAGCACCACTGAAAAGATAATAAAATTTAGATTATAAATCATATCGGAACTTTAAAATACTATCAAAATTAAAATTATTCTTGGCAAATATTGCAATCCCAATACCATGTGTTGTGTAACTAATTAATTAATTACAAAATTAAACTTTTCAAATTTAAAATTTTGCCAAAAAGTCATAGTAACTCTAACGATTATTATTATTATTATTATTATTATTATTATTATTATTATTATTATTATTATTATTATTATTATTATTATTATTATTATTATTATTATTATTATTATTATTATTATTATTATTATTATTATTATTATTATTATTATTATTATTATTATTATTTACGATCACTTCAGATTTTGAAAAAAATTTTGAAAAAAATTTTTTTGAAAAAATTTTTGCAGTAGCATTTGTACACTAGCCAAAATACTTAGTCGAATTTTTTGGACTATTTCAGATGGTCGTCTAAAAAATTTTCGAAAAAATTTTTGCATTAGCAGTTATCTACTAGTCGAAATACTTAGTTGAATTTTTAGGACTACTTTAGATGGTCGGCTAAAAAATTTTGAAAAAAATTTTTTTGAAAAATTTTTTTTGAAAAAATTTTTGCATTAGCAGTTATCTACTAGCCAAAATACTTAATTGAATTTTTAGGACTACTTTAGATGGTCGGCTAAAAAATTTTGAAAAAAATTTTTTTGAAAAAATTTTTGCAGTAGCTTTTGTACACTAGCCAAAATACTTAGTTGAATTTTTAGGACTACTTTAGATGGTCGGCTAAAAAATTTTGAAAAAATTTTTTTTGAAAAAATTTTTGCATTAGCAGTTATCTACTAGTCGAAATACTTAGTCGAATTTCTTGGACTATTTCAGATGGTCGTCTAAAAAATTTTGAAAAAAATTTTTTTGAAAAATTTTTTTCGAAAAAATTTTTGCATTAGCAGTTATCTACTAGCCAAAATGAATGCAGTATTGAGATACATGACCTGAATAATGAGAACCTTCTGGGCCCACTACTTGACACACAAGAAAGCATGTTCCACATCTCAGATAGCGAAACTACCAAACGACCACTACCTGATAATCTACTGTTCACACCTAACATTGACAATGAAACCGCATGATGGTCACAACACGCAATTAAAGCGTACATCTTCTCTTTCGCCATGAAAAAATCAACAATCTTCGTCGACCCTTTCATTGGAAACGCCCTCATCCAACATAACTATAAAACTTTCTTTTCGACCTTCCCCTTCCATGAATTCGCAGAGTGGAATGAGATTATCATACCCATGTCCAATGGACAAAACAGTTGGTTCTTCTTCTTTCTCGATAAAAAACAAAAACTTGCGGTACTCATTGACCCTTTAATTGACAACAGCCTTCTAACACACTCAAAACTCGCCAATAGCCTACTTGAAACCATTCTAGACCTTCAGAAAATTGTCTTACCCATATCCATTGACTTAATAGAACCCGAATACCCTCGCTGCAGTGTACCTACAGACTCAGCTTTCTTCATCTGTCACTTCATTGAACACCTCATCACGCGACACCCCCTCACCACTCCCCACATTCCTTCTATGACCCTTGAACTTAAAACAATTATTAATAATTATATTAAAAATAAAATACCAAATAATGATATACGTAAATATAAACAGTTTATAAAGGATATTATTTTTAATCTCATCGAAAACAAAACTGATGCCGACTCTGCTATTTCCGAAATGGAAAAAATAAATGCAAACATCCACCCTTTAAAATATACTACCAAAAAACCCTCTGACATAATACATAAAAAAACCCGTAATGAGAACGAACTACTCTTCATTAAAAGGAAAAAATACACCATTAACCCAAAGGAGGAAGTCGCAAAGATCCTGAGAAATACCCCAACCTTCCAGAGACCTACTATGGACAATATCCTTAAACTCTTTGCTGGAACACTCGCTAGTTGCTCGCCTAATCCTTTGATTGAACTACCCTCACTTCCCGAAACTCTCTCATGTGACCCTTTTGACATCGATGAAATTAAGGCAATCTTCAAGCAACTCAGCAATACGGCCCCAGGTATAGATGGCATCTCTCTATCTGACTGGAGACTTCTATCTCCAGACTTTGAATTCCTTCTAGCTTTGTTTGACAACCTACTACGCACAACTACCTGCCCTATGTCATGGAAAACTTTTCGCTCCAAACTAATTCTAAAAGCTGGAAAGACCGAAACTAGCCATGAAGCTAGCTCCTGGAGACCCATATCTATCATGAACACCTCATACCGCATATTCTCCTCACTTCTAAACAATCGCCTCTTGAGCTGGATAAAACTCGGCAACCTACTATCTAACAACCAAAAGGCTATATGTGCACCCGATGGATGTGCTGAACACAATTTCACCTTACACCTTGTCAAAGATGCTGCAATCCGCAATAAAACTGACCTCCATATCATATGGCTTGATATCTCCGATGCCTTTGGCTCCTTACCCCATTCTCTTATATGGCACACTCTCACCAATATGGGACTCAACCCAAATACAATCAAGCTTATAAAAGACATGTATAATGATGTAAAAACTATTTTTGAATGCGAAGGAGAACGCTCCCCATCTGTCCCCATTGTTAAAGGAGTTAAGCAAGGATGCCCCTTATCTATGACAATCTTTTGCCTATGTATAGACTTCATACTCCAACATGTTTTAAAACACCACCCCTTCCTCTTCCATGGGCACAACATTAGCATCCTTGCCTATGCTGATGATATTGTACTAATATCGGACTCTTACTATTCAATAAACCAGGCACTCTGCGAAATAACACAACTGGCTTCACAAGTTAACCTTCGATTTAAGCCCTCGAAATCCGGATACTTTCATATCAACCACGATGACAATTATAACCCGATCCGCCTTTACGACGAACTCCTCCCCAGAATTGATGACTCTAACCTCTACCGATACCTTGGAGTTGATTTCACGTATAAGGTAAGGCACAACATTGAGGAGAGACTTGAAAATGCCCTAACTGATACCAAAACAATTCTAGCCTCCCATCTGCACCCTGCCCAAAAACTCAATGCCTACAAAATTTTCATACATTCTCGCCTTACTTATATCTACCGAAACTGCGAGATTCACCACAGTATTCTCGACTCCGAAAGAAACCTTAAAAATAATGCAGGTTTACCCCATAGAGGCGCCACCCAAAGACTAAAATCTATAATCAAAAATGCCATTGGCGATAAAATTTGCGAGCTCAATAACAATTTTCTATATGCATCCATCAAACTTGGAGGACTGGGGTTAACATCCCTCATTGATGAATACCTTATCCAGGGAATTGTTCACCTCATACGTGCCCTCAACTCAACTGACACTGATTTTCGCAACCTCGTCTTATCCGAACTCAGTCACGCCAGAGGAAATGGCAACCTCAACTCTGCAATCTCCTGGTTAAATGGCGACTCCACTAAAACCTTTCCATCTAAATCTCTCTTCTTAAAATTCAGGAAATCATCCATAAGACTGCGACTCAAATATGGCATCTCCACTAAAATAGTCTTCCTCGAAAATTCCTACCAATTAGAAATCAAATACAAAGACCGCATTAATTACTTCACATCCTCCAACCTTAAAGACACCTCATCTGAAATACACTCTATTATTAGCCTCATTTATGCTGATAGATGGTCCGAATTGAAATGCCAAGGACATATAGCCAAAACCATCGGTAGCAGTAGCATTGCTAGTTTTTTCTTTAAATCGGACATCCTAACTGACCCGCAATTTATCTTCCTGATCCGTGCACGCAACAACATCCTAAAATTAAACTATACCCCCCGTCGAATTAAATCCAAGAAATCTACCCTATGTAGGCATTGCTACGCTCATCCTGAAACACAGGCACACATATTTAACCACTGCCCTGCTAAATCCAATGCCCGCCGAAACAAACATAGAAATGTCCTCCAAGCTGTCTCTGACTTCCTCCTCGAACATAAATACGATATAGACATCGAACAAACCCCAATGGGCATCAACACCACTCTCATCCCCGACCTCCTTATCAAAACCCCACGGAATAAACTGATTCATGTCCTGGACATAAAGGTCCCTTATGAAAATGAAACAAACTTTGAGCAAGCTAGGAAAAATAACTTTGAGAAATACAAACAACTAGCAATCGATATAGGCCATGCACACAACTGCAAGACCTCTCTGCTTACCCTCGTTATTGGTACACTTGGCACCTGGGACAAGATGAATGACAAAGACCTAAGAATAATTGGTCTAAGCAAAACAGAAATTAAGGCTCTAGCAAAAAGAGCCTGTACAGCAGCCGTAGTCAGCAGTTACCACATATACAGGGAACACATATACAAAGACTGATACACACCCCCATATTTTTCCTATATATTATCTACCAGTCAAAGCATTACCATATTTATATCAAAACTATTCCTATTATACAAAATTCTAATTTATCCCTATGCAATGATGAGATTTAAAAATGGTACTCCCTCTGTATACTGTGTATTGCGTATGAATGCAAGGATCCTAATTTTTAGCAACAAATTTTAATGATATTGGTATTCTTAGTATCAATAATAACACTGATGATATTAATAAAATTAATTTTAAAGTTAATAATAATAATAATAATAATAATAATTATAATAATAATAATTATAATAATAATAATAATAATAATAATAATAATAATAATAATAATAATAATAATAATAATAATAATAATAATAATAATAATAATAATAATAATAGTAATAATAATAATAATAATAATATTAATAATAATAATAATAATAAGGATACAGTTAAAAATAATAACGAATACAATAATAAAAAAAAAATAAATAACTCACTTATAACAAAATTGACAATAAAATAAAACCAGTTTCTATTAAGCCAAAACTTATTAATAATAATAAAAATAATAATAATAACGAAATCTCCATTATTGTATACCATGCACCTCCTCGGGCAACCGAATTATATTAATAGAAAGGACCCTCTATGTTGAGTACCCAATAATCCTGCCCATCAATATGCTTTTAACTGGGACTGATCAATCCGGCAACACAAACAACCAGACCATCCCGCCAATCCGAACGAATCAAATGAAGGCGAACGAAGTGTCAACCCATACTGGACACTTGCCAATCAACCCAACCAGCCCCGCATCAACCCAAACAGCCAACATCAACCCAACCAGTCCCACATCAACCCTAACAGTCCAACATCAATCAAACCAATCAAACTGGTCTTTTGTATTATATCTATCAAGCGTCAACCCAACCAACAACAGTCCAACAACAATCAAACCAATCAAACTGGTCTTTTGTATTATATTTATCAAGCGTCAACCCAACCACCAACAGTCCAACAACAATCAAACCAATCAAACTGGTCTTTTGTATTATATTTATCAAGTGTCAACCCTAACAACAACAGTCCAACATCAATCAAACCATTCAAACCAGTCTTTTGTACTATATTTATCAAGTGTCAGCCCAACCAACAGCAGCTCAACACCAATCAACCAATCAAACCAGTCCTTTGTATTATATTTATCAAGTGCCAACCCAACCAACAACAGTCCAACACCAACCAAACCAATTAAACCAGTCTTTTTATTATATTTATCAAGTATCAACCCAACCAACAACAGTCCAGCATCAATCAAACCAACCAAACCAGTCTTTGTTGTTATTATATGTACCATGTGTCAACCCAACCAACACTGACCAGTCAAGCGTCTCCTTTGTTGTATTACCTCTTCCTATATTTGCATATTTATATTTAATACTTATAATCCTACCAACACCACCTTTGACTAACCAATACCTATATCCCTACACCGATCCCTTTTCCTCCACTGTCTCCGTCTTGTCTCTCCAAATTTATACCCGCCTATACCTCTATATACTTTTATCCTCCTACCTCTACTGTCCAACCTATACCTTCCAACCTCTACCTTCCTCTATCATCCAACCCCTAATCGTCCAACCTCTATCGTCCAACCTCTATCGTCCAACCTCTATCGTCCAACCTCTACAGTCCAACCCTTATCATCCAACCTCTATCATTCAACCTCTATCATCCAACCTCTATCATCCAACCTCTATCATCCAACCTATACCGTCCAACCTATACCGTCCAACCTCTAACCTAAAGAAAACCTCCTCCTAATCCACTATTTCTTATGAACTACCAAAAACCCACTAACTATATCCTATATATAATACTGTATTCCCAGGCATAACCTTATTTATACCCAAAATTATCTTTATTATAGAAGCTTATCTCAAGAAGCGTCTACATCAACCAGTCAAAGGAAGCTTATCTCAAGAAGCCTCTACATCAATCAAACCCCTCGTTTAACGCTTGAGCACCTGCTCGGCGTTCATCAGATAACAGAAGAAAAGCTTTAGACTTCAAAGGGTCGAGAACATCTCCCCTTTTGCCCGATGGGCCTTATTGATTTAGTAAAATAAAATTTGATTTTTTTTTTTTTTTTTTTTTTTTTTTTTTTTTTTTTTGCATCGTGTCAAAGCCGTTTACCAGCCATCACGATGCTATGTTTTAATTAGACAGTCGGATTCCTCTAGTCCGTGCCAGTTCTAAGTTGACCGTTTAGTGTACAACGACGATTGCTAATCCGAAAATCAACAATCAAAAGCAATATTCGCCTATTAAATGATAAAAAAAAGTACCATTTCAAATCCATCTCAGGTTACCCCAAAACAGATTCAAAACAGCTCAATTTTAAATCAAAAAACTTCTTAATAAAGCCCATCATACCCGGTCCTTAGAGCCAATCCTTTTACCGAAGGTACGGATCTAATTTGCCGACTTCCCTTACCTACATTGTTCTAAGACTATAGGCTGCTCACCTAGGAGACCTGCTGCGGATATCGGTACGGATTGAAACGAAATTTATAACTGCTCCCTCAGATTTTCAAGGGTTATCAGCGGTGCTTCGGACATCACGGACATAATGTACACTACAATTCCTAGTATCAAAGATACAGGATTCGGTGCTGGGCTAATTCCCGGTCGTTCGCCACTACTAGGGAAATCCTTGTTAGTTTCTTTTCCTCCGCTTAATGATATGCTTAAGTTCAGCGGGTAATCTCATCTGATCTGAGGTCGGGTAATAGTTCAAATTTACATTGGAAATCTTTTTTTAATCACCTATTACAATTGACGGACCAAAGCACAACTCATTAAGCTGCGGCTCTGGCCAACTAAAGATCAATTGATTTTTAGTAATCCAAGAAATCCGTAAACTTGAGGCTAATTAACAATAAATTGAAAATCAACCAGTACTTTATGTTTTCATAAAGGTGTACTTGCGTACACTATCACCTTAAAAAGGCACTCTCGATAGAATAATACCAAAAGTGAACCTCTCAAAACATTACTATAGAACGTAATGATAAATATAATGCCGACCCTCAGACAGACGTGGCTAATGGTTAACCAAAAGCCGCCATTTGCGTTCAAAGTGTCAATGATCAGAGCGTTGTGCATTTTACATTAATTCACGTATTTTGCTACGTTCTTCATCGACGTGTGAGCCGAGTGATCCATCGCTTAAAGTGGTACATGATACAGATGCACGTAATGGCGATCCATATATAATTTAGATCGACTCAATTGTTAAATCAAGGATCAATATTACTAGCAAGTAATATGTAAAGTAAATAATAAACGGTTTTATCTGAGGGCTTTCGTTCCACTTAATAAACACATTATAGCCAACTTCAGTGCCTTTACACAATTACAAACAAAGCTTTCGTAACTGAGACTGAAGCGAATGCGAATAAAAAAGTACTTGAATATTTAAGCCTGGCACAATATCGATCTCGCTTTGAATACTAAAAGATCAATCACAGATAGTAAACTATCCGGCACGCACACAAGTGTACGCGTTGTACAGGAAATACAAATATTGCTATTCGTATGACGTAGGCACCCACAAGACAGTGTATAAAACAACCAGTTATATCTGAATCAATAACTAATAACTAGATTGAGTTTTCATATAATAATAATTATTATATTGATACATCATATCATGACGTATAGAAATCGATCGTTAATACATGATGAACTAATAATGATCCTTCCGCAGGTTCACCTACGGAAACCTTGTTACGACTTTTACTTCCTCTAAATGATCAAGTTTGAGTGTCTTTTCCCATTCATAGAAATGTTGCCATTTCTTAGTTCAGAATCCAACAATCTCACTAAACCATTCAATCGGTAGTAGCGACGGGCGGTGTGTACAAAGGGCAGGGACGTAATCAGCGCAAGCTAGTGACTTGCGCTTACTAGGCATTCCTCGTTCATGTGAAATAATTACAATTCACAATCCCTGATACGACAGTGTCTCAAGAGATTACCCGACTATTTCTAGTTAGGAAAACTTGTTAGTACTGCCATTGTAGCGCGCGTGCGGCCCCGGACATCTAAGGGCATCACAGACCTGTTATTGCTCTATTTCATATAGCTAAACGCTATTTATTCTTCTAAGAAGTGAGAATTCACATAAAATATAAATTCACTATTTAGTAAGTCAGAGTCTCGTTCGTTATCGGAATTAACCTGACAAATCGCTCCACCAACTAAGAACGGCCATGCACCACCACCCACCGAATCAAGAAAGAGCTATCAATCTGTCAATCCTCACAGTGTCCGGACCGGGTGAGATTTCCCGTGTTGAGTCAAATTAAGCCGCAGGCTCCACGCCTTGTGGTGCCCTTCCGTCAATTCCTTTAAGTTTCAGCTTTGCAACCATACTTCCCCCGGAACCCAAAGACTTTGGTTTCCCGGTGACTTCTAGTAAGAAGAATTAAATCATCTTTACTAACTGTCAGTTGGCATAGTTTATGGTCAGAACTAGGACGGTATCTGATCGTCTTCGATCCTCTGACTTTCGTTCTTGATTAATGAAAACATTCTTGGCAAATGCTTTCGCAGTAGTTTGTCTGCTGATGGTCTAAGAATTTCACCTCTAGCACCAGCATACATATGCCCCCGGCAGTCTCTTTTAATCATTACTTCGGTTAAGAAAACCAACAAAATAAAACCGAAGTCTTATTCTATTATTCCATGCAACAATATACAAGCGTAAGCTTGCTTTAAGCACTCTAATTTTTTCAAAGTAAAATTGTCCGTTATTAAAAAATCTCAATGAAGTGACTTTCTAATATACAAGACGTGAAGGTATAGTAATAATCAATCGTGAGATTTCAAATTACATCTACCCCAATTTCAACTACGAGCTTTTTAACTGCAACAACTTTAATATACGCTATTGGAGCTGGAATTACCGCGGCTGCTGGCACCAGACTTGCCCTCCAATTGATACTTGAAAAAGTATTTAAAATAATCTCATTGCAATTATGAAACCACTAGGGTCCATATTGTTATTTATTGTCACTACCTCACCGAACCGGTATTGGGTAATTTTCGCGCCTGCTGCCTTCCGTGGATGTGGTAGCCGTTTCTCAGGCTCCCTCTCCGGAATCGAACACTGATTCCCCGTTACCCGTTACAACCATGGTAAGCTTTGATCTTACCATCGAAAGTTGATAGGTCAGCCATTTCAAGAGATTCGTCGTCAACACAGGGTCGTACGATCAGTAAAGTTATCCAGAGTCATCAAATAACTGTCTAGGACAGGTTAGTTTTGATCTAATAAATCCGCCGCTTCGTTAGTCACGGCATTCTATAAAATATTAGCTCTAGAATTACCACAGTTATCTTGTGGCAAAATGATAATATCTCTCAAATCATAGCTGTTATAATGAGCCTTCCGCGGTTTCGATATTTTAAATCGTGTACTTAGACATGCATGGCTTAATCTTTGAGATAAGCATATGACTACTGGCAGGATCAACCAGATATTTATTTTTTACATTACTTGTAAATGGTTTTTCGTTCGCATAGCTGAATAACAACTATATACAGGACCGTTATGATAATTGCAAGCAATTATATGAAATCGTTTAACCAACTAAGGTAATTAACAAAATATAGAATTTCGTTAAATCTGACAGAAAACAAATACTGGGCAATGAAATGTAAATTACAATCGCGCTTAAAGCAACTGTTATATATAACCTTTTCGAAGTGGCAGGCAACAAATGTAAACAACAAGCTCACGAGTCTGCATTAGACTCCTGACCAATCGTGCTCCTTTGAAAGCCACACTAACAAATGCAGTAATTGACTAGCAATATACCAACATGTACTGAGAACCAAGTAATCAGCAGTATTTTTCACCTGCCAACTACATACATTTGATTTCTCATGAGCAGTATATTTGGCTCCAAAATCATACACGGATAAAAGGCTGGAAAAAAAAAAAAAAAAATTTTTTTTTTTCAATTGGTCCTAATGGTGGAGTATACCCCTTCCTGGGCTGATTTTTACAGGTCCCAGGGCGTAATAGTAAGCTAAATACGATAATAGACACTCGACAACGTTCAAAGTTGTAGTATCGTTAGATATAAGAGTAATTGACATCTATATTCATGTATTTAGTCGATAAAATGTGCTTTAAATGCCTTCTGAGAGCCAAACCGATTACCTGAACCATATATAGAGTGATTTCTTACTCACAGGAACTCTGAAATGGGCCATATATCCATCCGTTGCATCAGCTTCTTATTCGATGACTTGTGCATTTTAGATTATTATATAATTCTTCTTACCTAAATCGAATAGCTAAAACTTAATTAAATTACAATAATTAAATTAAAATGTATTATTACTTCTAAGTATTATTATTTCTAAGGATCAGACAATTCATTCACTACGGCCAGATTACAAAGCTATAGCTAATTTCCTTACCACGTGTTTTTGTTTTAATCTTCTTATATCCTCCAAAAGCTGACTATTCAAATCATAGTAAACAATCTAAAATAAATATAATCAACATATAAATTTACCAACTTGAACATCTTTAACCATAAATACTGTCTGATTCTTAATTAATCCAACTTACTAAATTTAAAATTAATTACCATTTAATTCTTACATATTTAATTTACTTGCATATTGTTTACCTGTTAATTAAACTCCATTTGAAATCTTAATTAAATTATTAATTTACACGTTATTTAACTTAATGTCCATCAGAAGCTTAATTAACAAATTAAGCTTCACGAGGTTCAAGTTTATAATCTTAAAGAACTTTACCTTGTTAACTGTTGGAAGTTTAATTTAAATATTAAACTCCACGTGATTTTACTTAATGTCCATCAGAAGCTTAACTAACAAATTAAGCTTCACGTGGTTTAAGTTTATGTACATTGATCTCATGTCTATTTGCTTAATTAATTAAATCCATTTCAAATTTAATTAATTACTCAATTTTAATTTGTAATTAATTTTTAATTACTTTCAATCCCATTTGCCTAGAACTGTTTACGTTTCCATGACTTTGTGGCAACAATTCAAATTTCAAAACTTTAATTTTTTAATTAAATTAGCTAATTTTCATAATTAACTTAATACACCAAATTTAACATCTCTTGAGCTATATTTCCTTCTAATCTTTCACATATACTTTATATTACTTAATCTAATTAATTCTAAAGATAAATAAGCATATTACAAATAGATATAATAAGCATAGTTTCAGGATTACAATATCTACAAACTATAATTTTAATTTCTAACCAATCTCAACCATTTAACCAGATCTATACTCCAAATTTTATTCTCTTTTCATTGGTATCAAATTTGTCTAGTAACAATTTAAAATAAAAAAGTTCTTTGCAAAATTGTTGATTTGGTGGGAAAATTTAGGAAACGGGATTTCAATATTTACCATCAACATTTTAAATTCTAACATTATTTCATAAATCTTATATGTTTATAGTTGTAAATTTTATTATCTTTTCATTGGTATCAAATTTACTTTACCACGATTTATATTTAAAAAGTTATTAGCCAAAATGTTGGTCTGGCGGTCAAATTTTTGGTAAAATACTGATTTATACTGAATTAAATTTTTAATATTCGTTGTTGGCGTTTCATATGACATAATTCTAATGTAGAATTTAATTTAAAGTCATATTCCACAAAAATTTATAACAATATGTTTAGAAACTAAAAAGCTAGCATGATAATTGTTAAATTTCTAAGTATATCACGTTTTTGCCCACTTTCAAAATCGATAGGGACACTTTAGAATTTTCATGTGACAAATTATACACCAATCGATTGGAAATTAAATTTTATACAAGAATAATGTACAAATTATTTAATTATGTTATGTTTTGACAAAGTTAGAAACGAAAAACTCATTTCTGATGTCAGCTGCGACCGGCGAAAAAAAAGCTTAATCCTTGTTCAATTTTTACCATCCAGATATTTTTGAATTGGGAATTTCTTAAACCTTGTTATAGCATTTGGGTTTTTGGAAAATATTCAAATCCAAAAAAGTTATTCAACTTTATGTTTTCTCATTCGACCGCCTCAATTACCGACTAATCCTTGACCAATATCGACCAACCAGACATTTTTGGATAGGGAATTTTTCAAATCACCAGGTTCCGTTTAGTTTGTCAAAAAATATTCAAATCCAAAAAAGTTATTCAACTTTATGTTTTTTATTACGTAACTGTATGTTGGCCGCACTTCCCCGCCAGCTTGGTAAATTTTTTTGACAAATTTCGATTCAACTACCTTCAATGTATAACCATTGATAAAAATTTCGCTCATTTTCCACTGAAATGGCAAAAATTTTCTACATATTCACTGCCGGATGGTGCAGCGGTGCGGGTTGTCGGCTGATAATTTGGAGCCCAGCGGTTCAAATCTATTTATTGCTATTTTCAGTCGTACAACTCACACAGCAGCATTCACAGGATGGCAAAAATAAGGGACAAGACTTCTAAAACAATTAAGGAGACTTTTTAAACGCGCCAAAAACCACTTCGGATGGTCAATTCGAAAATTTACACACACAATAGGATTAATTAAATATATTATGTAAGCCATTATAGCGGAGTGGGAATAGGCTTCAATTTTATCACCGGGAGTACCGGGTTCAATTTTCGATTTTGGTCAATTTTTTTCGATATTTTTTTTTCAACGGAATCTGATTCAGCGTACTGATTTTAGTATATATTTAAATTTTCAGATCGATCTGAGTGGTAGTTGTCGAGAAAATTAATAATTAATTATTAATTTCATCAATAAATAGTCACACATTAACAACTTATTTTATATTGAGTATAGCTCTAATAGCTTAGTGGTAATAGCACTCGACTGCATTGCCAATACCAATGGTTTCAAATCCCATTTCGGTCACTTTTTTTTCAAATTTTTTTTTTAACGAAATATTGATCAGCATACTCGATTTAGTACTTGTACAAATTTTTAAGGTGATTGGTCAACGGCAACTCTTGGAAATTTAAGATCAAAAACGTTTTAACTTAAGCTACCAATGTACATTAGATAATTTAATTAAATTTACATTACACATTTAACAAATTTGTTAATAACTTTTACAATATTAATTGTTACAAAGTAATTTATATATCAATAAATAGATAATTAAATTTACAATATAAATTATATCAAATTTGTAAAATAGTGTCAGATTTGAAAATTTACTATGTTGGTTTGAAATATTTTACCACCAAGTTAACATTTTGACCAACAAATTTTTAGATTTTTAATATTATTTAATTATTGAAGTACCAAAAAATAGAGAAAAAAATTTAGAATCAGAATCATCTTTGAAAATAAAAATACTATCAAAACTTAATTTTTAATTGGAAATTTTCGAAATCACGTTGCCGAAATTTTACCACCGCGGCGACATTTTCATTAATAACTTTTTAAATAATAATTATTATAAAAATATTTCAGCACCACTGAAAAGATAATAAAATTTAGATTATAAATCATATCGGAACTTTAAAATACTATCAAAATTAAAATTATTCTTGGCAAATATTGCAATCCCAATACCATGTGTTGTGTAACTAATTAATTAATTACAAAATTAAACTTTTCAAAT
>CAUHTR010003916.1:0-15000 GCA_959609185.1 Schmidtea polychroa | reverse complement strand
CAAACAACTAGCAATCGATATAGGCCATGCACACAACTGCAAGACCTCTCTGCTTACCCTCGTTATTGGTACACTTGGCACCTGGGACAAGATGAATGACAAAGACCTAAGAATAATTGGTCTAAGCAAAACAGAAATTAAGGCTCTAGCAAAAAGAGCCTGTACAGCAGCCGTAGTCAGCAGTTACCACATATACAGGGAACACATATACAAAGACTGATACACACCCCCATATTTTTCCTATATATTATCTACCAGTCAAAGCATTACCATATTTATATCAAAACTATTCCTATTATACAAAATTCTAATTTATCCCTATGCAATGATGAGATTTAAAAATGGTACTCCCTCTGTATACTGTGTATTGCGTATGAATGCAAGGATCCTAATTTTTAGCAACAAATTTTAATGATATTGGTATTCTTAGTATCAATAATAACACTGATGATATTAATAAAATTAATTTTAAAGTTAATAATAATAATAATAATAATAATAATTATAATAATAATAATTATAATAATAATAATAATAATAATAATAATAATAATAATAATAATAATAATAATAATAATAATAATAATAATAATAATAATAGTAATAATAATAATAATAATATTAATAATAATAATAATAATAAGGATACAGTTAAAAATAATAACGAATACAATAATAAAAAAAAAATAAATAACTCACTTATAACAAAATTGACAATAAAATAAAACCAGTTTCTATTAAGCCAAAACTTATTAATAATAATAAAAATAATAATAATAACGAAATCTCCATTATTGTATACCATGCACCTCCTCGGGCAACCGAATTATATTAATAGAAAGGACCCACTATGTTGAGTACCCAATAATCCTGCCCATCAATATGCTTTTAACTGGGACTGATCAATCCGGCAACACAAACAACCAGACCATCCCGCCAATCCGAACGAATCAAATGAAGGCGAACGAAGTGTCAACCCATACTGGACACTTGCCAATCAACCCAACCAGCCCCGCATCAACCCAAACAGCCAACATCAACCCAACCAGTCCCACATCAACCCTAACAGTCCAACATCAATCAAACCAATCAAACTGGTCTTTTGTATTATATCTATCAAGCGTCAACCCAACCAACAACAGTCCAACAACAATCAAACCAATCAAACTGGTCTTTTGTATTATATTTATCAAGCGTCAACCCAACCAACAACAGTCCAACAACAATCAAACCAATCAAACTGGTCTTTTGTATTATATTTATCAAGTGTCAACCCTACCAACAACAGTCCAACATCAATCAAACCATTCAAACCAGTCTTTTGTACTATATTTATCAAGTGTCAGCCCAACCAACAGCAGCCCAACACCAATCAACCAATCAAACAGTCCTTTGTATTATATTTATCAAGTGCCAACCCAACCAACAACAGTCCAACATCAACCAAACCAATTAAACCAGTCTTTTTATTATATTTATCAAGTATCAACCCAACCAACAACAGTCCAGCATCAATCAAACCAACCAAACCAGTCTTTGTTGTTATTATATGTACCATGTGTCAACCCAACCAACACTGACCAGTCAAGCGTCTCCTTTGTTGTATTACCTCTTCCTATATTTGCATATTTATATTTAATACTTATAATCCTACCAACACCACCTTTGACTAACCAATACCTATATCCCTACACCGATCCCTTTTCCTCCACTGTCTCCGTCTTGTCTCTCCAAATTTATACCTCTATATACTTTTATCCTCCTACCTCTACCTTCCAACCTCTACCGTCCTCTATCATCCAACCTCTATCATCCAACCTCTATCATCCAACCTATACCGTCCAACCTCTAACCTAAAGAAAACCTCCTCCTAATCCACTATTTCTTCTGAACTACCAAAAACCCACTAACGATATCCTATATATAATACTGTATTCCCAGGCATAACCTTATTTATACCCAAAATTATCTTTATTATAGAAGCTTATCTCAAGAAGCGTCTACATCAACCAGTCAAAAGAAGCTTATCTCAAGAAGCCTCTACATCAATCAAACCCCTCGTTTAACGCTTGAGCACCTGCTCGGCGTTCATCAGATAACAGAAGAAAAGCTTTAGACTTCAAAGGGTCGAGAACATCTCCCCTTTTGCCCGATGGGCCTTTTTGACTTAGTAAAATAAAATTTGATTTTTTTTTTTTTTTTTTTTTTTTTTTTTTTTTTTTTTTTGCATCGTGTCAAAGCCGTTTACCAGCCATCACGATGCTATGTTTTAATTAGACAGTCGGATTCCTCTAGTCCGTGCCAGTTCTAAGTTGACCGTTTAGTGTACAACGACGATTGCTAATCCGAAAATCAACAATCAAAAGCAATATTCGCCTATTAATTGATAAAAAAAAGTACCATTTCAAATCCATCTCAGGTTACCCCAAAACAGATTCAAAACAGCTCAATTTTAAATCAAAAAACTTCTTAATAAAGCCCATCATACCCGGTCCTTAGAGCCAATCCTTTTACCGAAGGTACGGATCTAATTTGCCGACTTCCCTTACCTACATTGTTCTAAGACTATAGGCTGCTCACCTAGGAGACCTGCTGCGGATATCGGTACGGATTGAAACGAAATTTATAACTGCTCCCTCAGATTTTCAAGGGTTATCAGCGGTGCTTCGGACATCACGTGAAACATGATGCTTTTAACATTTCACATCCTTTTCTCCAGATAACCTGATTCCAAGGACATGTTTATGTATACAAAGAAAAGAGAACTCTTCCCAAAACAACTGATAACGTCTCTGAGATCGCTTGTGTTGCCACCATGTGTTGCCGAAACAACCAAATCTCCATTTCAAGTTCAGTAATATTAAACTGATTCCCTTTCGCTACAGAAGGCAAGTGAGTCAATTATAAACACTATTGCTAATGTCTATCACCTTCATCTGATAACTGAGTTACCAGTTCGCTTAGGACCGACTAATCAATGAAACCTTCAAAGAAACCTTCAAAATATTAGTGGATCAACTAACGAAATTCTAGAAAACTGAAAGAACTTAACCCTAATTCTAACCCTAGGCCTAACCCTAACCTTAACCTTCAAATCAATGCTGCCATTCTAGTGACTGAATATTACTGACGTCCATTTTGTCAATTATTTATAAATTTTAATTTGAAATATCGATCTGAAAAATCATTTGGATAATTCAGTACAATGGCGAGTGGTTTGCACTTCTAGATTTTGCAGGTCACCATGAATCAACTGGGACAGAGAAGAATTCCTCTCAGTCATGAAAACACATTAAATAAATTTGAAAGAGAAAATCTTTTCCACGATGCAGAAGTTCTTCCTTTATTTAAGTTGATTTTTAGAGAAATGTTATTTAGAAATTATACAGTTCTGGCGACAAGGCTAATGCAGTTTCATTGTTCATGAGTTGCCTCCAGAGTTTAGATACTCACTCCGTTTTCTCAAGCCTTCCGGCGTGTTTAAGAGCGGTAAGTTTGCAAAAAGAATTACATTATTTACATCACTATTTAGTTATCAAGCCATTACTTGGAACAAGAGGACTGTATCCCTTTTATTTATTATGGGTTGTGAGACTTGAGGGAATGATGTTGTAGATCCTTTATTTTATCATTGGTTGGGATGTTTGTGTCCATTTGCCACCTTTTAATCAAATGCTATAGCTAATATTGAGGAACATATATTTTATGGTTTAGTGACAACATTTGAAATGGGCTGCCTAAATTCCTTCTAAATAAATAGAAATGATCAATTGTCTGGAAACAATAATGCTAAAAAATGGAATTAAGGGTTAATATCTCGTTAAATTAGTCAAATTTCTCTTTCAAACTTATCATAAATCTCTGCTTCTTGTAAATGAGAATGAGTAAGAGGTCCAGGAACCTGGGAATCAAGGTTCAGTAAACACATAAATCCATATCCAAGGAACCCATGAATCAAGGTTCAGAGAGCGCATAACCAAAAAGGAATCAAGGTACAGGAAACCTATGAATCTAATTACAGGAAGCCCAGGAATCAAGGTCTAAGCCTATTTTTTAATAACGTTTATGATTATTTTCCTTATCATATGTAATGCTAGATATAAAGTCGATTCATTTTATCCAAGCGGAAAGGATGTATTATGAATCTGCGTTGATTGATGCGGCAGTTTTGCAACAACAATTGATAGGTAAAACTCTTCTAAGAACTAAATTTTATCATTCATATCCATTGCAAATATTTGTTACCATGGAACCTTTTCATAAATCAAATTAAGAATCCTTCAAGGAAATGATAATGTTTACTTGAGTACGATGAAGTTCTTTAGTCAAGATTTACTGGATCTTTGATGAAGAGCCGAAAAAGGAATGAATTATATCAAGATCTTTTATGCGGTGTTTAATTGTGGATTTACAAGGTTATTCTCTTTGGAGGCGCGAAAGATTGCTAACTATTGCACACATAATCTCACCCTATCACTAGAACCTTTGCTAACAATTGCACACATAAGTGCATCCTATCACTGGAACCTTTTCTAACTATTGCACACATAAGTGCATCCTATCACTAGAACCTTTGCTAACTATTGCACACATAAGTGCATCCTATCACTAGAACCTTTGCTAACTATTGCACACATAAGTGCATCCTATCACTAGAACCTTTGCTAACTAATGCACACATATAATTGCACCCTATCACTAGAACCTTTGCTAACTAATGCACCCATAAGGTACCATATCACTAGCATCTTTGCTAACTATTGCACATATATAATTGCACCGTACCACTAACACTTAATTTCTAATAATTTCTAAGGGATTTGAATATAAATTTATTTTTAATATTATAAGAACTTTTTTCAATTTTCACCTCTGATTTCTATTCAATTGACATTGCATTTATTAAACAAATGTGATTATGAATCAGTAAAGATATAAAAAACATCGATATCGTTGCTGATTCATAGTCCAATTTGCTTAAAAATATTCTTTAAAATTATTTTTTTGCAAATATTTACACAAAACTTTAAACCAGCAATTTTATGGCAGTTTTGGCTACAAGGAATTATTTATTTTCCTAAAATTTTAGAAAGTAATTCAAAGTATAATTATAAGAAAGCGCCACTGAAACATTCGTTTTACCATATATTTGACAGTTTTCCTATGTCATGACGATAACTGACTAAATATCGAAATATATCGTAAAATAAATGTTTAAGTGGCGCTTTCGTTTAATTAAATCGTTGTTACGTTTGTTAAATTATTTATTTAACAATATATTATTAATAATAAATTTTGTCCACAATAATTGTAAAGGATTTCACTTGAGGTCATTATTAAGCATTCCATATTTAAGCTAGGTCATTCATATTTGATCATTCTATTCATTAGTACAGATCTTGCCTATCATCATAAAATTCCCGAAAATAAATTCATTCTTAAAGATAATTTCCGCGAAATTGAAATGCAAAAGTATGAAACTCGAATATTCGAATACGAGCGAATGACCAGATATTTCATGAATCACAACAAGTACCATTAATCCTTTATAACTGCAAGAATACCTTCGCTATTCCAGATTCGGAATGGCGTTGGAATTGGCACGGAAAACTGCGAAACTTAACCATAAGCTCTATGGATCTAATAACAATTTCACGAAGGAGAGTTTGTGCAAGATTCGTGATATCGAGGGGAAAATTAGGAGAGGAAAAGGTTTGAGATTTTCTAGTTAATTCAAAATGCATAGATTAAAAAATCCTAAAAGTCTCAACATTCTCGCTATGATTGATGATATGAATAGTTTTGTTGTGTTTATTAACTGTTAGATGCTATTTAATTCTATTTAAGTTTCATTCCAACATTTATTTATTAATTACAAGTTGGAATTTTCTCGTGTTTTCATGAAAATTTAAACAATTGAGGCGAGGTAATTATTATTATTGATGCAACTATTAACCATAATTATAATTTTAAACATTTATTATTTTATATTGATTTTAATATGCAAATTTACCATAAATAGTTCTTTCAACTAGATGATCACACTTATAACATTTTAACTATATCATTTTTAAATAATGATTCTGGAACTTCTTACATTAACAATTGGATTTGATTTGATAATGGATATTAATTATTATTAGTATGTGATTATTATATTAATTATTATTATAAATAATAATTAATTATTTAATAAAATTAATAATTAATAATATTAATAATTAATAATAATAATAATTAATAATAATTAATAATAATAATAATAATAATAATAATAATAATAATAATAATAATAATAATTAATAATAACAATAATTAATAATAATTAATAATAATAATTATTATTAATAATAATAATAATAATAATAATAATAATAATAATAATTAATAATAACAATAATAATAATAATTAATAATAACAATAATCATTTAAATACATAATAATGAGTGATAATTGAATAACGCCTAATTAAAATCACCAAATAACAAATTTTATTATAAATTTTAATTTCTATCGACAAAATGGCATTTTTATTTTAATGTTATCTGAAAATCGACTTTCCTCTATCGAATGATGGAAAATTTGTCCAATTTGGACAATTGACATAATAATAATAAATAATAACTAATTATTGTTACAAAGATTATTAATAGTTATTAATTATGGTCACAATATTATTAATAAAAATTAATTAATGCCATATTAAACCGATTAATTCATAAAAAGCCGTTAATTTTATTATAATTTTATTATTATTTTAATTATTATTGGAATTTATTAAAATATATTTATAATTTAGAAAATTTAGTAACTGGTAGAGAATCCGATTGCAAAAAGAATAATCTTGAATATTCCTCCTTGCAACGGGAGGGCAACGTAGGAACCTTTAAACCTTATGTCTCACCTTCATTAGATCCTAAATGCAAATGGACGAGACATCAAATGAATATTGCCATTTATACATTTAAAGAAATTCTGCAACTCATTGCAACATGGACTGGCTTATTAGCATTTGTTGTTGTTGTTTTAATGTTTCTCTATTCTCTACTTGTAATTCTACACAATTATCTCCTTCACTCACTGACATTCATTGAAATCCTTCAACTCTTCACCAGTCTTGCTCATTTCTTTATCAATATGTTCGACTTACTTGTGAAATATTTACCTAAGACATTCAACAATTTATCCAATCTCGCTTTGGAATATATTTATTAAGGAAATACATTTTATTGTTTTAATGGTTGTCTTGAGCGTCCACAATTCAAGATGGACATTGAAACAAATTGAATAGAAAGAGCAAAGAAAATATTTTGTATTTGATAACAATCGCATTCGTATTGAAAAGACATGTGAAACATATTCAAGAGGTTATTTACAAGTCAACATTTGCTTGTCTATATAAAATAAACCCGTTGGCACAGAGCCTTCTTCCCAGTCCAGCATAAATGGCCATCTCCTGATTTATCAGTTCTGATCAAGGTTTGACCTTGTGGACAAGATCCAGAACATGCAGGAGCAGTTCCAAACCAAACATTTTCAGTACGTCTCTTATTAGCTAAAGCAATTCTCGGTTAAAAAGGCTTAGAAAGTTTATCATTTACCTCTCATGGCGAATTGATTAATTATTTGTACTTTGGTCAAGAGGGCATTGGCAAACTTTTGTTTCTTTTCAAATTTATCTTTCAATGCTGTAATCTTTCTCAAATGGTCTGATGCAATGCTTGCCAAGGCTCCAATACTTTTGCTAATTGCCTCAGCCTCTGCCTTGCAATTCCCACATTTGCTATTATTTCCTATTTTATATTCATTATCTCATTCATATCATTACTAATACCATGTGAAGCTTCCAGCTTTTCTATATGCTCTTCTTGCTCCTTCAAAACTTTGAAAAGCTTATAATAATTATCTCGTTTCAGCCTTTGTTGTTCTAAAGAACTTTAACTCTATCTAAAATAATATTTATTACCTTCCTCCGAGTTGCAAGGAATAGAAGTCCCAGAATACTCTTTCGTCGGAGAACACCAGAGAAAATCAGCATTCACATCAGTACAATCTTCGAATGTCCTACCCTTGTAAGTAAATGGGAAAACACATTGTTTTGGTCTTTCTAAATGGTACAATGAAAGCATTTATCCAAACTGTGAATCAGTACCGGCAAAAACTGTAAATGTAATGCATAACATCAAAACAATTAAATGCAACTTCATTGCTAAATAGCTTCTTGTTATTAAAGGGTGGCCCATGGACATTTATATTGGTAAACAAGGTGGCTTATTAGAATGAGCAAACATCGCAATAAGCTCTTTATTTACCAACCCTAGAAGGAGAAATTTAATTTGACATATGTTCCCTTTATTTGTTGGTTTGTTTTTGTAAACAATTATTTATGTTTAAATATTGATAATTGTAATTATTATTAATAATAATAATAATAATAATAATAATAATAATAATAATAATAATAATAATAATTATAATAATAATAATAATAATTATAATAATTATATTAATAATAATAATAATTATAATTATAATAATTATATTAATAATTATAATAATTATAATAATTATATTAATAATAATAATTATTATAATTATAATAATTATATTAATAATTATAATAATTATAATAATAATTATAATAATAATTATTATAATTATAATAATTATATTAATAATTATAATAATTATAATAATAATTATAATAATAATTATTATTATTATTATAATAATAATAATTATAATAATAATTATAATAATAATAATTATAATAATAATAATAATTATAAATATAATAATAATAATAATAATAATTATAATAATAATAATAATAATTATTATAATAATAATAATAATAATATATAATAATAATAATAATAATAATAATAATAATAATAATAATAAATAATTTTTCTCAAAAACAGCCTGATTATAGTGTAAACTTTCACGGCTCATTGAACATGCGTCTGATTATGAACAGGAAGGGAAGGTGGCTATCTAGACTACTCACTTCTTACTACTGCTGTGTTTTAGTTTCACAAGCTTTTTATACATATTCTTGTTGACAGCTGTTAAATTTGCAGGTTTCATTGGAATTCTGAAATGCAGTCAAGATATGATGTTTGAGGTTACCAACAAATTTGAAACCTTTGCCTTTGTATACCATAAACACTTATTATTATATATGAAAGAGCTCAATAATCTTATATTATACAATATTATACCACTCTACATCAGTTGAATGAACAAACTTGGTAATGTGTCAAATGGAGGAATATTAGTAAAAAGTGAGCTCACTCTTGTGAACTGTAATTAGATAAAATCCATGTGGGTTCACCGACTATTGATGGAAAATATGTATTCGATTTACTTCACGGTCCCAACTGTTGTTTATCACCCAAAGAAAAACATACGAATTGTACGAAAATCAGACCAATATAATTCATTTAAGTCTTATCATACACAAAAATTAATAATTTCTCGCAAATTTATTGAACTTGTAAAGTGACCTCTGCTGTTCCCCACTTCAGCCTACAACTCTTTGTTTCATCATTGACCAATATTTCAAATTAACTAGTTAAACAGGCTTAAAAATTTTCTTAAAGTTTTCATTTATTTCGATTTATTTTTAACTACTGGCTATTGGATTTTTTAATTACGTTTGTTAAATTTGTTGGCGCAGCACATTTATCATATTTATAAGTCGTAAGTCATAATTATAACATCGCTGGTTAAATTGTGGCTTGAAAATAGTTTCTACTAATTGACAAGATTTGAATTGCACCTGCAACTATCTCCCATAAAACGAACCACAATATAAATTATTAGAAGCTGCTAACAAATCTTCTAAATTATTTTTTAAATCCGGTTCAAAGGTTAACGTCATAATTCCAAGTATTTATTAAATGAAATATTGTATAAATGTTTAAACAAATTTTCAGGGTTGATTAAATTTTTTCAAGACCACTTATTAAAATTTTGATATTTAAAATATATTTATTTAAAAATGATTTACTAATAAAAGCTTGTTTAATTTTTCAATTTAAAAATTATTTTAAATAGTCAACTACTTATCATTTAAAATTATTTTAATAAATCGTTGAAATGTTTAATTCTCAGCTGAAAACATCTCATATCCCCCTTCTTTAAGAAATTTCATCATCTTTTCAACATTTCTGTGAAGCATTTTCCCACTTTGGTCTTCTAGCAGATATTGGCGATCATGGATATTCTGCACTATTCTGTATGGCCCTTCGTATCTTTCCTTGTCTTTCGTTCTTGATTCTACTTTTACCAGAATGATCTTTTTGTGAAATCGGCGCTTTACCATGAAATTATTTTCGAGTTATTTTTCTTCCAAATATTACTTTTGCGGGACTTCGCCATATTGATTTCTGAAATGTTGCATTCATGGTAAATTGAATCTCTGGTATGATCTCTGTCCAATCTGTTCTACTTTTTTTCTTTTAATGATGCATTTATATAGTCTCTTATTGTTTAGAATTGACGTTATATCACACCATTTGTATTATGGTGGTATGTACTTGAAAAGCATAGTGTAATTCCCATTGATTTTGTAAAATCTTTCATCGTCTATGATTCAAATACTTTTCCTCAATCTGTGTGAATTTCCTTTGGTGCTCCAAATCTAAGAATCCATTTTTGTAGTATTGTTTCCTTCACCGTTTCCTCATCCTGTTTAGTGACAGCAGTCAGAGAGATATATCTGCTAAATTGATCAATAATTGCGACTATAAATCTTTTCTTTCTGAATGTTTCCTGTAATGGACCGCATATATCAATGTACACTTTCTTCCACGGCTCCTCTGCTGTCAGTTTTATTATCTTTTCCTTCATCTTTGTTGTCACAACTTTCGTTTTTTGACATACCACACATAATATGATAATGACCATGGCAAATGCCATTCCTATTGATAAACCTAATCTATTACAATACTAGAAACTGAGGAAACAGAAATATCCTACACCCCAATTTTAAAACCAAATAAATGGCATTACGTACAGTAAGGGAACCAGTCTTTAAACTGAGGGGCGACGGTTAACTAATATGTTACAATTCTAGTTGTAAAGGTAAAATAGGTACAACTAGAATAGAAGATCAAGCAAAACATAGATTAGAAATACATACAGTAGAAATTAATCAAAATGACCCTTTCTAATGTGTATTATGCTCACAGCGTTCTTCTACCATTAAATTTATCTTTTTACTAAATAGAATTAATGAACACATTAACAAAATGCATAAAGACTTAACCAACATTAAGCCTAAGGAACTTACTCTAACAATAAATGAGGAGGGTACTATCCACTGCAACAACAAAATACTTAGGAAAACATGCATAAATAACCTTAACATTAAATCCAAATAGGACGAGATTGATAAACATATCAACAGTAAGCATAAAAATAAAATATGTAATACCAACTTAATTACATGCTACTGCGGTGAAACAATAGAAACGCACAACAAACTAGACCATTTCACTAAACATTTTGGTGTTGTACCAATAATCCCAGTAATTAATGCAGACTTAAATTCGCAATGACTAGGACAACATACGATAAGATTATACTTGCATGTATTTATAAAAAATAAGACAACTATAATAATAGATAATTTCATAGGAATGGTATTAATCAGGAAAACTTTTAATACTTTTTTTAACATATTCCCTTTCAATCAATATCCGAATTGGAATGAAATAATATGGAAATAATAACATAGAAGGTAAAATATGGGCTGTCTTCTTTCTTGACAAACAAAACATAGAGGAGTCAGGCTTCTATATATGTCATTTTTTCTTTTGTCTTATGAGAAAACGCAGAGTGATAGTAGACCAAATATTAATGAAATGAAAATAGACATAAGAGAAATAATAACACAAACTATTAATATTAAAATGCCTAATGACAATATAGATAAATATAAGAAATTTATATACGACTTAACTATAAATTAAATTATAATGATATTTCACCAGAAAATGCTTTACAAGAAATATTTAAAATACATGAGGCCACTTCTCCAAATAAATTTATTAAACAAAATTTCTCAATCGACATTAGAGATAATATTAAACCTATATTATTAACCTATGAACTAAGAAATACATACATTAGTAAACCAAAGCTAACAATAGTAGGTAGTTAGTAGCTCCTTGCAGCGATGACCTGCAGCAGTGCAAATTTACCTGCAGCTCATTTTTCTGCTTTTTTTGCAATTTCTTTTAACGTAATTCATATTTTTTCTGGAATTTTCAATAGAAAAAAATAAATTCTATAGAAAATCTTTTTTTGATTGTAGTGAGGAGCTCTCGATGGAACCTGAGAATTTCAATACAAAAAGATGATCCTCGCTAAAAAACCAAGGATTTTTCTGACTATAGTGAAAGGGTCTCCTTATTCCTAAGATTTTCAGTACAAAATTCATCTATCACTATAAAAGCCAGGGATTTCTCTAACTATATTTAGGGGGTCTCCTTGGTCCTAGGATTTTCAATACAAAATTCAATTATCGATAAAAATGCTTGGAAACGGTCTACACTAAAAAAGCAAGGATTTTTCAAAGTAAATTAAAGTGGGTCTCGATGGTCCTATGATTTTCAATACAAAAAGGGAGTCTTCAATAAAAAAGCATGGTCAATTTTTGAATTAAAGTAAATTAAGTAAATTATGGGCTCAGATTTTTAAATTAAAGTAATTTAAGGGTCTAAAAAATTTAGTTCCAAATTCCAAAAATAAAATAAATTAAGGTTCAAATTTTAAATTAAGTAAAGTTAAATAAGTAAATTAAAGTCATAATATTTAAATTTATTATCAAAAGATTGAATAAACACCAACTTTTTTGAGAAATAAAATTTTATAATGAGAAAATGGCTACTTCGAGTAAATGGCTACCTTGAGTAAATGGGTTTCCTAGTAAATTGTTACCCCATGTTAATAGATACTCCATGTAAATGGCTACCCTGACTAAATGGCTACCTCGAGTAAATAACTACCTCGTGTAAATTAATTCACCCTGTAAATGGCAAACTCAAGTAAACTCGTGTAAATGGACACCCTAAGTAAATAGCTACTGTGAATAAATGGCAACCCTGATGAAATGGCTAACCCTAGTAAATGGTTACATTGAGATTATGGCTAACTCGACTAAAAAGCAACCCTGATTATGTAGCTTTTATTTTTAGGTTACCTAGTTTAAATTACTTATCTGTGTAAATAGCTACCTCGCGTAAATTGTTTCCTCGAGTGAATAGCAACCCTGAGTAAATCGTTACCCTGAGTAAATGGCTACTGCGAGAAAATAGCTACTTCGAGTAAATGGCTATCTTGAGTAAATGGGTTCCCTTAGTAAATTGTTACCCCGTGTTAATAGCTACGCCGTGTAAATATGTACCCTGAGTATATGGCTACCGCGAGTAAATCGCTACTTCTTGCAAATGGCTCTCTTGAGTAAATGTCTTCTCCGAGTAAATTGCTACTTTCAGTAAATAACTCACAAGAGACAATTGCTACCCTTAGTATATATGGACACCCCGTGTAAATTACTTCACCGAGTAGGTGGCTACCTCAAGTAAATTGCTTCCTCAAGTGACAAGCAACCTTAACTAAATATTACTACTAAACTCAATATAAAAAAAGTTGTTATTATATATATACATATATACATATTGATTAAATTAATAATTAATGAAACATTTTCTTGAAAACTACAATTTGGAATGCTCTGAAAATTTAAATATATACTAAAATCAGTACGCTGGATCAGATTCAGTTTAAAAAAAATTTCGAAAAAAATTGACCAAAATCGAAAATTGAACCCAGTACTACCGGTGATAAAATTGAATACTATAACTACTTCCCTATAATGGCCTTCTTAATATATTTAATTTATCTTAAATTTACTTAATTTTAAAATATAGCCATTATTTACTAAATATATTCATTAATTTACTTTATTTAAAAATATAATATTTAATTTACTTATTTGACAATTTTATTTATATAATTTGAAAATATAAACCTTATTTAATTACTAAATTGAGCCTATGAAATGGCATTTAATTTTTTATTCTATGGCTTTTTTATTGATAGTTGGATTTTGTTTTGAAAAAAATCTTGAGACCAAGGAGATCCCCTCAGTATAGTCAGGAAAAGAATTGTGGCCCATTTGAGAATTCTCATATTTTAATGCACAGTAATTACTCTCTGAAGCACTAGATAAGGGTATATCAAAAATTCAAATTCATCGAAAAAGGCAGTGCCGAAAATTTGAATTTCAAAAACGTCGATATATTCAGTGAAATTCCTTTTCCGTAACAAATATATATTCCAGAAAGAATACCGGAAATGTTGAGTAAATGAAATTAAGCAACAATCAAACATTGTGTTGATTCTTAAAAAAGACAAGACAAATTCAACGTAAAATAGTTTAGATAAATTTAAAATAAAACAATGAAAATGCAATAAAGAATGTAGTTTTATTGACATAATGAAATAACGTTTTTAAATTCAATTTTTATCACAAAATATAAATATTAAAAAAAAATAATTATGCAATTACATCTCCGCGTGATTTTCATCTTCGTTCTCGATAAAACTGGTTTCAAAATCATCAAGATATCGAGATGTTTTTGTCCTGTTTCTATGTTCATCTCAGGGAGATGAGTTGAGTATAGGAATATCTACGTCTGTTAATCAATCATCTACTTGTTCTCTACTGCTAAAGTCAATATAAAATAAGTTATGGTGTGTATATATTTATTTCGATTAAATTAATAATTAATAATTAACCGATGATAAAATTGAGGCCTATAACCAATCCCCTATAATGGCTCTTATAATATATTTAATTTATCCTATTGTGTGTGTATATTTTCAAATTGACCATTCAAAATGCTTTATGGCGAGTTTCAGAAATTTATCCTTTAATTACTACCTTATTACCTTACATTTAGAATTTAATTAAAAAAAATAAC
>CAUHTR010003915.1:0-41639 GCA_959609185.1 Schmidtea polychroa | reverse complement strand
TTATTAGCCTTGCAAATATAAGGGAATAATCTTTTTCCAAATAAACAAAAAATAAAATATAAAAAAATATAATTGTCATACACAAGTAAATACTTCAAATTGAGATGGTTGCAAACCTTTGAACCGCAAAATATAATTTTGCCTCACGCGAGTTAATAATAAAAGAAAATCAAGCAACTGTGTATTTGTATGTTATTACTTGTGAAGGAAGAATTTAGAAAGGTAAATAGTATTTTATGTTGCAAATTTAAGAATATTTTTAGGAAACGTGTTTATTTTTATTATGAATAGCGATAGTTTTATGCTAATATGTGATTACGATTTTCCGATTTTTTTATAAAAGTTACGTGAAGAGAATTTTTAAGTAATATAACCAGAAACAAAAATTGGATTTCAGAAGACATATTTGACTTTTTTACCAATAAACTAAAATATAGGAAATTTTTAAACTAAAAGCAAAATAAAATCAAAACTGAAAGCTTACAATATATATTGTACAATTTTCATTCAGTGCATATTCTCTTATTGTTGCATTATCATTTCTCAGCTTTCTATGTATAAACCAATGCAATTTTTTACCACCATACTTAGACATATATCTGTCCTTTATTTCAGACTTTTTCTTTTCTGAAATGTCGTCTTTGCCATCTATCTTTTGATTCACAATCTTTAAATCAACAATCTGAAAATTATTATTATTATTATTATTATTATTATTATTATTATTATTATTATTATTATTATTATTATTATTATTATTATTATTATTATTATTTGAATAAATTTAATAAAGATCATAACAATTTTATTGCACTCAATATCATAAGTTGTCTTTGAGTATAGTTCCTTTTCCGAATAACTTCCAACCTCCAATTGCTTTCCACCAACTGCAACGGCTCGATGTCCAGCTACAAAGCCACTGGGATCAGTTTTGAATAATAACGGTTTGTCCATTTTAATATCATAAGATAATGTTATCATTGAACAATCTAATGGTCGCATCTCAGCCGATTGGGTATAAAGCTGATAAATATCCGCAATACAACTACATATTATGTCACAAGGCGTTTCATATCCAATTTTATATTTAAATCGAGCTGCTTCCATTTGTGCCCGACATACTTGAGATCGACAATCAGGGATCATACCAATCATAACACCTCCAGTACTTTCAGTAATATTAAACAATCTTGTAGCTGAACTCTTCTCAATCATTTCCATCACACAATCTAAATAATCAACGCAAATTCGAAAATTCAAAATTTCTACCCAATTTACCAGTTCAAACAAACGATAATTTTCTAAAAATTAATTCTTCTAAATTAATACATAAAAATTCCTAAAAAAATGAAATTAAACCTACTTCTCGCGTCTGTGTGCGCACACCAACAAAATTCAATCCAATCACACGTGCACACAGACGCGACACAGAAAACGCCAAACAAACTGCCAGTCAGAGGCAATCCCCCTCTAANCCAATTTCACCATTGATTTCTTTTCCATTGTATTTATTAAAAAGCTTGACTATGAACCGATGTTTTTGATACACATTACTGATTAGTCTTACTGACATAGTCTTCAAGCTTATTAATAAATATTTTATTAAAGTCAACCCTGTTCAATATGGACACCAGCGCTTTTTATAATAGTCTTTAAACTTTTTTATAATACCTTGGTCAAGAGACAATAATAATTCAATATTACTAAATTCAAAGTCTTTTGGGTGAATAGGTGCGTTATCTAACGGTATTATACTGTTAAAATCTTTTAACCAATCTTGAAAAATTATCAACGTCATCCAAGATTTTGTATTCCAATTATAATAAAACAATGAGGTTTCTTCCACCTGTCTATCACTAAAGGCTTTAATTTGTCTTCTAACATGTTTGCTCTCAAGAGTATAGTAATTCAATTTTAATAAAATTTACCATCTGCCTTATCCTCTTTAGAAATTGTATATGTCTCTTTAATGAACATTTCCAGAACAGTCCAGTTTCGTCACAATTATAAACGTTTCTATCTTCATATTCTTTTAACTTTTCAATATACAATTCCTTAAAATTAAGAACATAAATTTCATCTACGATTTTAGATTCTCCAACAATTCTTTTCAATGATATCATATGCCTTGATAGAAAAGAATTAAGCCAACCATTTGATTCTTTAAAATCATGATTTCCTAAGTGATTCACTAATTCTAATGCTTTTTGCTGTTTTTTCACCACTGACACTGATATTTCTAGTTCTCTGGATATGGAACCATTCATACAAGATGGCATCAATTTGATATTCACTACGTAAATGTATTTTTCGTTTATGTTTGGTATTCAATTTTTAATTCAAAATGGAGTCTTTCGATTCCATAAGATTATTTATACAACCTAATGAAAGATTTTATTTTGATGAAAGAAAGCGTTGAGAACAACTTTTATCTTCATCGAATAATTTTAACAATTTCTGTTTCTTATCGATACTTAAGTCCTTTCTCCCTCATTTTGAATTTGTATTTTTCATGCTCATAAAAGACAGTTAAAAATGAAATATTTAAACAAAAAATTGTATAAATTATTAATTTATTTTACACTACTTTTTTGTTCATTTATTCAAAATAAACATTGTTCATATTATATAACAAAATTTCCCATAAAAACCAAATGATTTCTAATAATTTTTGAATTAAATGTTCATATTAAGCAGGGTTCATATTGAACATGGTTGACTGAATTATTATTATTATTATTATTATTATTATTATTATTATTATTATTATTATTATTATTATTATTATTATATTATTATTATTATTATTATTATTATTTCATTATATATTATTATTATTATTATTATTATTATTTATTAATTATTATTATTATTATTATTATATTATTATTATTATTATTATTATTATTATTATTATTATTATTATTATTATTATTATTATTATTATTATTATTATTATTATTAAAAATAAAAGTAATAATATAATAACCCTTTGAAGCAAGTATTAGTTTATTGACAGAAATAAATAAATTAAGGAAAATGATTGCCGGAGAAGCCGAGAGATGGCATCTTCTAAAGATTATTTATTGGCAGCTTTCATAGATAATAGAAGAACTGGAGATGACCGAATGGAATTTACGGGAGGAGGCAATCTAATATCTACTCTTGATATACGATTTTTAAATTATATAACCACTGTCATTCGTCCACCCGTTTAATTTAAATTTCTTCATATTTGTAAGATTTTCATAAAATTCAATATAAATTTCAATTGTAAGACTTTGTTCTCATTGCAAAATTTTCCTTAAATTAATATTTCAAATATTTTTTAATATTTCAACATTGGATATTTGTACAATAATTTCACACTTACGAGTAGTGGTTTTGAAACAATTACAAATAACTAAGCTTTGTTAATTTGAGAAATTAAACATATACGAAACTCTCTTCGTGCAATTTCTTTCATGGATGATTTTGACACATACATACCTCTTATCGTGGACGTAGCTAGGGACCCCCCCACTAAAAAAAATAAATTATAGATTATCAAATATAAATTAGAATGAAATATTTTAATAAAATCCTTATGAGAATTGTATCAGGATAAAACAATGAATCTTTTTAGTTAAGTCTTTTCAAATCCAAAGCAGCACAACTATGCTCGCACTAGCTATTCCCATAGTTTGTTGGTCTTTTAGGGACAAAAAAGTACATAAACGAGTGCCGGTTTAACTGTCCAGGTTACATGTATCGCTGTGCTCGGCTACGCGCGCAAACCATCCCCACTTCTCCGTATTTGACACATTTACTTGTGTTAGAAATACCATGGGTGAAAATAGGTTTAACAGTTTGGATTTTTTATATATTCATCAAGACATTAAAATAAGTCCGGATGAAATACTTTCTGAATTAATAAAGGGACAAAGACGAATTAATATTATATTGTAATATATTCTATGTAATATACTTTGTTAATAATTGATAATAAATTTGATAATTATCTTAAAATATTTTTTTCTATTTTTCTGTGTCAACTTTTAACATTGCTCGATGAATTGCAATAATAAATAATTTTGTCCCTCCAAGCTGGAATCTTGGTTACTTAGTACCTCTTATGTACACCACTGTCCAACAAAATATAAAATCAAATTAAAAATAACCTTATGGTCATTGGCTTCTGAATATTCATATCGGTAATAGAAAATTAAATTATTCCAGTTATTTGGAGAATATCTCTTTTTCAAATCTATAATTTTCATGTCCATATCTAAATCTTTCAATAAGACTTCGGAGGTGTCACTGATGATTTTAAGGTCGATTTTCTATTAATAATAATAATAATAATAATAATAATAATAATAATAATAATAATAATAATAATAATAATAATAATAATAACGATGTTACAAAAATTTTAAATTTAATTGTTTAATGAGTATTAAAAATCAAGTCAATTTTTATAAAAAACTTAGTTTTTAAAATTAATTAAATATTATAAGAACTTCTTTCGATTTTCACATCTTTTCAGTTTGTATTATTTTTTTAAAATATTGACCATGAATCAGGAAATATATCTATGTTTATTATCACTAATTTTTGGAACACCCTTTTGAAGTGAAAAAAATCAAAATTCGTGAATATCGAAAAACATCGATATCTTTACTGATTCATAGTCAATATTTTTATAAGTTAATTAAATATATTTGTTTTATGATTTTTAAAAATTTAATCTTATTCGAATTAAAATGTTACCATTTAGATTTTTCGTTTCAACCTAATGATAACGGTGAACGTACATTAGAATTTCCACATTATCTCTGTACTCGAATCTGTGAAAATTGTCAACCAAATGGATTAAGCAATATTAGCAAGCACAATAAATACTGTATGATTAAAATAGGTATGAATAATTTTAAAATGCATTTATACGGGAATAAAATTAAAATATAAACATCTTTTTAAATATTTTATTCAAAAAAAGGTGTTTTAATTTTAATTTTAAATTAAAAAAGAAATTAACAAGTTTTATTTGTTAAATTAATCCATATTATGCGTTATATTTTCTATTTTTACTTGATGATGTTACACGGCTGGCATGTAATAATACACTGCGTTGCATTTGATAAATATAGTCTAACATACAAAATAATCAATAAATTATTTTATAAAATACATCAAAACCTGTGTATTAAAAATTCACTCGCAGCTTCACCTGCCAATTTATGATAGGATTCAAGAAATAGTATAAATTGACATCTAGATTAAAAATACACTACTTAAAAAAGATATATCGGTTTTTAAGAAAATATTTGTTAAAATTATTGTTAAAAATAATTTACTCCATATTAAAAATATGTTACAAAATCTTAGAATAATAAATTATAGACGATTTGGTTTATAAATTTTTAAATTTTCATATTTATTTAATTATTTAATAAATTTAAAAATTAAAAATAACATACATATTTTAATTAAATTTCACCATTATAATCACATCAATATTTTAAAATATGAAATTTCCATAATTACTTATAAAATATTGACAATAATTTGTAAAAAGTTATAACTCATTTTTCTTAGTATGTAAATCCTGCCAACACACTATAAAATTTTTCCAATAACAACGCGGTGTACACTGCGGTGTATAATGGCTAATTGGACATTCAATAAACTCTGGTCGATATTGCTGTTAATTTTAATATTAATGGTAATTTTTAATGTTAAATTCTGTAATTAAATGATTTATTAAATATTAATAAGAGGTAAGACATTTATAAATTAATTTTAACGAACATTCAAAGACTTCACATTTTTTTCTAAAATGCCCTTTTTCATCATACATTTATGGTATAATCTTGTATTGTAATGACAATAATTTCACAAATTACTCTAATCTGGTTTTTGGAGTTCTTCATTAACTGCTTTGCATATTGCACAAAATCTATCATTGAAGATCATTCTACTAAATTCATGACCTGAAAAAAACTTTATTTCTTTCCATTTATAATTTTTCTAAATACACTCGATGAAGTTTTAAAATGGGTTAGCATCAGAGATATCCTCATATGTATTCATATTTAATCGTTTTAAAACTAGAAATTTGTAATTTATTAATATCCAAGAGTTTAATAATAAAATAATAATAATAAAGTAATAAATACCCTGTTCAACACTTCAATAACAGCATTCTCGGTGACTTGATATACCATAAGAAGCTTCTCATCTATCATATAAACACTGGCGAATTTCAGAATTATATTATTCACATTTATTTGAAATAATTGAGCAATTGAGCGCTTTAGATCGGCAACTGGCAAATTTTCATTGGCAATAATAGTTTTCCTAATTTTTGCATATAAAATTTCCAATTTCATTCTTAGAATTGTTAGATCCGTATTTTTATTGTTCAAATTTAGTAACGAAATCTGATTGGTTGAACTAACGCATTTACAAACAATGCTTTAATTTTCCATTGTATTGAACAAACTTACAGTTATATACAGTAAAACAAATAAATTGGCAAGTAAAATCACCTAACTTACATAACACATTACGTTCAAACAATCTAGTTAAATATAAATTTCAACTTTTCTTACCTGAGAAAATATCAGATATGTGGGATTAAAATATGACAAACCTGAAAGTTAGAAAATTCTAGTTGACTTTTAAAATTTTCTAACTTTAAAGTTTGTCAGATTTTAATCCCACATATCTGATATTACCTGAGGTAAGAAAGGTCATAAACTTCAAACTTTTCTCAGAGTTATAGTGGTCCTTTTATTCTCCTCGACCGTACCTTGTAATCAAAAAATCCTAATAACTTTATATGGTTTTTTTGATTAATTAATAAAAAGTAATTAATAAATAATTAAGTTGCTGCTGTAATTATTTGATCATACCTCGTATGCTGTATTTTTTGCTATTAAGGACATCCATTTACTTTAACATTCAAACACAACATATAATAAAACATGCATGTAAACTGTCGATATGTAGAAATATTGCATAGAATAATTAACATTTTAAATTTTGAAGAAACCATGACAAATAAAAATTTTAAACTTAATGCCAAAACTCTACTTGAATCAATCTTTGAGAAAATCAAAAGAAAAATCAAAAGAAGATAAAATCGAATTTCGAAAGATTTTGCCGTGTGGCTTTATGATAAAATATTGTGAGGTTAGTTCGATATTTTGTAATTTGTTATTTTTGAATTTAATTAATGAGATACCGAAAAGGAAAGAAGATCTTACTGCATTAATAATTGACAATGGATCTTGTATGTGCAAATGTAGATTTACATGCCATGATGCTCTGAAAGCTGTTTTTCCATCAATTATCAGAAATTAGTATAAATACCGACCAAAAAATCATTATTTTAACTTCTTTAGTGTTTACAATTGAACTTAAATTTTTCTCTCAATTTTTCAGCTCTATATGAATTTTATTCAAATTTTTATGCTCATTTAGTAAAATTATAATAAGCGAACAAGTGTAATAAATCAACAATGATAATCTGCAATAAAACTATTTGAATATTATTTCAAATACGATTTTTATCAATGTTTTTATTATGAATTATTATATTTTATAAATAATATTACATATATATAATTACATATATATAATATATATAATATTACATATATATAATATTTAAATAATTGAAATAAATATTTAATCATTTTTTTCCAATCTGTATGAGAATTGCTACTAAACCATAATAATATATTTATATATTATTTCAGGCATGTCAGGAAGAAAAAAAGTGGTGCTCAATATAGCAAAAGAAAACGGGAAGCCGAAATATCATCAAAAAAATCAAGTACATTATTTACCCCAATGCTTCAGAATCAGAAGATGGTGGCTATCAATTACTTATTTCAGAGCATGTTGACAATAATGTTGAAAACATTGAGAACTCAGAGAAAAGCACTATTCCGACAAATGTTACTGTATATGCTGAAAAAACTCTAGAAAAAATGAAGGCCAAGATATCGTCGAACTATCAGGTAGAGAAGCTGAAAATACTCATTATGATGTTGTTCCTGCTGTACTATATTTTCACAATGTCGGTTACTCAGAATTTGACGAAGGTATCACAGTCGCTTCGCAACGAAATGATAGCTCTCGGATCTTTACCTTTTCAGCACACAGATAATCTATCATTTGTTTGCGGAGGACGTTCAATTACATTAGCATGGTTTTAACATCGACTAGCGAATGGATATGATGTAAATCCTCCATGTCTATTATATTCACCAATCAATAAAGCTGCTTACTGTTTCTGTTACCTACTATTTACATCATGGACTTCTAACTCGCGAGCTTCGTTTGAGTTGAAAAACGGTTTCAAGAAGTAGAAAAAGTCAGATAAACTAAAATCACATGAATACAATCCTAGCTATTGCATAGCTTTCACTACATTGAAAGAAGCCGAACAAAGGTTAGTTGATGGTATTGGAATTGATGGTATTGGAATTGGAAAACAAAGTTGGCAAGATATATCGCATAGAATACTCACCTGTATTAAGATTATTGTTTCACAAAATTTGGCACTAAGGGGCCATCAGGAAAATGCCAAAAATTATAAAAATGTTGGAAACTTTCTCGCGGTGATCAAACTCGCTGCTCAGTATGACCCACTATTGGCAAAATACATCCAACACGCAAAAGAAAATCCGAGATCAGTTTCCTATTTGTCACCAGAAATCCAAAATGAATTTATTCACATACTTGTGTCAACTGTAGGGAACCAATTGTTAACTGATATCAGGAAAAACAAGTACTACGGCATCTTACTTGACTCAACTCTTGATCTAGAACATCGGGAACAGCTTTCCCAGGTCATAAGATTTGTGGATATGGATTTTCAAACTAAAAAATAACTATCAAAGAATCATTTTTAGGTTATATTAAGCTTCATTCAAAAGATTCGTCGTCCTGAGACTGATATCTGACTGCATACCTCTAGCCGACTGTCGGACACGATGTTATGACAATCCTGCTGTGATGAATAGATATATATCTGGCATTCAACAACGAATATATGACAGAAATCACAGAGCATTGTTTATCAACTGTGATAACTTGGGAGGAGCACACTCTGCTGAGCAGGATCCACTTGACGTCACATTTTTTGGAACACATTCAAAAATTTGTTGGGAAGAGTTTAAAAAAGCTGTGCCATTACAGTTAAAAATGGGAGTCTGAAACACACTGGAGTTCACGATCAGAAGCTGTTAAAGCTATCCACGGAGGACTGGATAAATTAGTGAACTGCTAGAAAAATTATCGAAGGACTCAACTGTGACACTAGAAGTGGTGCAGAACAGTTACAGGCGTGCATAATGAATTTTAACTTCATAGTTTTATTACAATTCTGGAATGTCATTCTTGGAAAAATTGATAGTGATATTGATCCTACAATGAATTTCAAAGAAGCTCCAACTGATATTGAATTATTGGAGCAAGAATTTGTCAAGCTTCGTGATGTTTTGAGCAAAGTTGCTGTAGAAAACGCCAAAACAAAATGCACAGCCTGGAGGATTGAGGTAGACAGACGAATTAGGCGAAGTCGGAGGGTGCCTGGAGAACTGACAAGGGATGCAGAACTTTCATCTGAAGAAGAAATTATAAAAGGACGTCTTTGATCGACTTCAACAGGAGATGTCAACTAGTGTTTTACGACTAAGAGAGTTGAAAAAAAATTTTCAACGAAATTGTAGATTGCAGAATGTTGCTCAATAACCAGAATGAAGCTCTACTCGAAACTCTTTTGGATCTACTTGGGTTTATTGTATTTTATGGAGACGGCGAATTCCTAAATCTGCGAATTTCACTGCAAATTTTGTTAACAATAGCAGTTCCAATTGCAAGCTGTGAGCAGTCGTTCAGCAAATTGAAACTTATTTTGTCGTATTGGCGTGTTTCAATTGGACAGGATCGTCTCAGCGATCTAGCTCTTCTTATCGTTGAAAGGGAAACAATGATTATATGATTATATGTATGAGGAAGTTTTATAATGAAGAAATTTTTAAATTGAAAATTTTAAAAATTAAAGTTTAGATTAATTTTTAAAAAAACAAAATAAGAAGATATTTTAATTAAAAATATCTTCGTAGAAAATTTGTTTAAATAAGAAAGATTAAAGAAGATATAATTTGATTTTGATATTTATTGAAATAAAATTTATGGAAACAAAAACTGATTTTAATGTTTTACAGGATGAACCTCCTAATATGGTGGCAGCGGTAAACACGGACGCAATCACCGAAAGATTGCTACCAAAGGTATTCTGCCAAGGGGACGATTTGGAAAAGTTCATTAAAAGATGCGAAATTTATTTCGACGCCAAGGGAATCACGCAGATTAACATCTTGCATGATTGATGAGGATCTCCTGGAAGTGTACGCCAAAACACTGAAAAAAGCCGAAGGATTCCAGGCTAGGTTGCGATTGGCATTCGATCGTGAAAGCTATGTTTTAAAGGATCTACAAAACTTGTTGAATTACAAGCGGAAGGGTGAAGAAATAGAAAAGTATTTTAAAAAGGTGGAGGACCTTGTTGATAGGTTGTTCGAAAATAAAGAATTTACCAAAGAGAAATTAACAGCAAGGATGTTAATAGTATGTGCGGAGAATAAAGAAGTTGAGAAAGAAGTGATACTACGGAAGATAAAAAGCACAGAAGAAATAAAGGAAACACTAACTCTGATGGACAAAGTAGACAAGCAAAGAGAGCAGATAAACAGTATGAAAAGTTACGCCAGAGTGGTCTATCAGGAACCACAGGGAAGAGTACAATACAAGAAGAAAGAACAGAGAGAAGAAAGTATCCGAAGAGAAATGCCAGAATGCTGGTTATGCCACAAAATAGGACACACGAAAATTGATTGTCCAATAAAAGGTAAAATAGAATGCTGGACATGTCATAGAACTAAAAATATACATATAAGTAGAAACTGTCCAGATAAAAAAGCTCCAAGATGTTTTGGGTGTGGGAAAGAAGGTCATATAAGAAGATTGTGTCACGAAATACGTTGTGAAAGATGTAGCAGAAATGGTCATAGATCCGAGGAGTGTTATACAAAGATGAGGTACGGGAGAGCGACGGAGAGACAAAGATTCACGGGAAACAGATACAGTCGGATAAATGGTATCGAGGAAGAAGAAGAAAGGGAATCGTGTGTAGAGACAAATGAAGATAATTTTAGGAAGACGTACCCAAACAACAGGGCTCCACCAGTAGAGGAGGTGGTTGGAGCTATATTCTAACAGAAAATTTGATGGGATATCCTCAAGGGGCAGAAAAGTGGGAGAATGTTGGAAGAGTAAGCGAGAAAGTATACAGGTTCCTAAAGAGAGAAATGTTTGAAGAGGAAGTGGAAAGAATTGGAACCATTGAAACGGAGCAGGTTGTTGAAATTTTGTATAACAGAATGCAAGGAAGGCCTAGTATAACAGTAAGGATGAATGGGGAAAATTTCGACTGTTTATTAGACACTGGGGGCAAGAATCAATGTAATGAGTGTGAACTGTTTCAACAAGCTACGAGGACAACAATTGACGAAAAGTGACGATAAGTTACGATGCGCAAACGAGAGTACGATCGAGACAATAGGAAAAACGAAGGTGCAAGTAACCATTGGAAATGTTTCGAAGGAAGTTATGTTCATTGTGGCGGAGAAAGTGACACCAGACGTGATTGGAGGAATCGAATTACAAGAAACATTTGGATTTAGACTGTTAAAAATTAAAGATATCGAGGCTAGTGAAAAAGACAAGAACTATATTTGTAACATTGAAGCAAAATTTGGCAGAAAAATAAAGGATGAAGAACGATTGATACGAGCGTTGGAGCAGTTAAAGATCAATGAAGATAGCAAATTAAGGAAATTATAACAAACAGTGGAAACGTGTTTATGGCAGATAAATGGGATGTGGGTCGCACACATTTGGTAAAACACAAGATAGTTACAAGAGGTGAGCCGATAACATAAAACCATATCGCCAACCACTAAATTTGGAATCAAAGATTGAAGAAGCAATACAAAATTTGTACGAAAATGGAATTATACGGAAATGTAACTCTCCATGGAATACACCGCTAATATGTGTATGGAAAAAAGAGAAAAAGGATATTAGACTATGCTTGGACTTTAGACAACTGAACGCGGTAACAGATAGGCAGGCATTTCCAATGCCAAACATAGACGAGATGTTGGATTTGTTAGGAGGATCCGTCTTTTTCAGCTCAATCGATCTAGGTAATGCATATTACCAAGTGGAACTAGAAGAAGAATCACAGGAGAAAACAGCTTTCTCAACAAAGAACGGACAATATTGTTTCAACAGAATGCCGTTTGGAATTGCAGCAGCACCAGGTACGTTCCAAGAAATGATGACAAAAGTATTAGGCAAAATAAAAGGAGCAATGGTGTATTTGGACGACATCTTGATTTATTCAAGCAGTAAAGAGAAACACTATACAATACTCGGAGAAGTGTTAAAGGCGATTGAGGAAGCAGGCCTAAGGAATAATCCAGAAAAATGCCAAATAATAAAGGAAATCAGATTCTTAGGACACATAATCAGCAAGGAAGTACAGACAGATCCATCTAAAATTCAGGATAAACAGAACTTTGGGAAGCCTAATTACGTAAAGAAACTCCGAAGCTTTTTAGGTATTTGCAATTATTATAGAAGATTCATCAGTGATTATGCAAAGAAGGCAAGGATGTTAGAACAATTATGTAGCGGACCAAGTAACAAAAAATTAGAATGGAGTGAAGGAACGAATAGCGTGTTTGAGGGATTGAAATTAGCACTCACGACGAGGCCAATCTTATGTTTTTCGGATCTGAAAAAGGAGTTCATTTTAGATACCGACGCTAGTTTCGATACCATTGGAGCAGTACTTTCACAAAGAGATAAAGATGGAAAGGAAAGAGTAATTGCGTATGGATCACACTCGATGACGAGCCACGAGAAAGGATATTGTATTACAAGAAAGGAACTATTGGCGGTATATTATTTTTGCATTCATTTTAAGCACTATCTCTACGGAAGAAGATTCACGCTCAGGACAGACCACAAGGCAATCACGTTTATGATGACAACCAAGAAGCCGATTACTTAACAATTCCAAACATGGATCAATTATTTGAGCAGTTTAGATATAAGAGTAGAATACAGAAAAGGTATTAATCACCAAAATGCAGACATGGTGTCGAGAACTAAATGTGACACGTGTGTTCAATGTCAAATGGCCCACGAAGAAGCTAAGAAAGGAAAGATAAAAACAAGATTACTAGACTCGATCAGAGAAGAGGGAAGAAGCAACATCCAACATGGAATTGTAGAAGAAGTACGAAAGAAAACGATGATACCTGAAAATGAGTTACAAGAAACAATAAAGGAAATACATAGACTATTGTGTCATGCTGGAGTCGAGAAGATAGCCGATTATATGAAAGATAGATATTTTGGAAAACACCTGTGGAGTAAGATTCAGGAGATTGTTCGAAGTTGTGAGATTTGTCAAAAAACCAAGGCTTTAACAATAACAACGAAAGAACCAGTAAAAGACAAGATTCGAAGGAAATGTTCGAAATTATATTCGTGGATATATGTGGACCGTTGGCAGAAACAAAAGGACGTAAGAAGTATATATTGGGCATAATAGATCAGTATAGTAAGTATCAAGTCTTGACAGCGATAACAAAACAAGACGAAGAAACAATAAAGAAAACGATTTTAGAAAAGTGGATTTTAAGATTTGGATGCCCAAAGGAGATAAGAGTTGATTGCGGAAAGGCGTTTGAATCAGGAATGATGAGAGAATTCACAAAGATGCTAGATATTAAATTATGTTTTTCGAGTCCATACCATCACCAAACAAACGGTCAGATAGAAAGACAATTCAGGACAATACGGGATTTGATAAATGCTACTTTACAGGATAGAAAGAAGACGGATTGGGCAGAGATATTACCAGAAGTCGAATTCACTTTAAATGCAACCAAACAAAAAACGACAGGGGAAAGCCCGGCAGAGATAGTTTTTGGAAAAAAGATTAACAGGGAAAAATGGTACGGGTCCAAAGAAATACCGATAAAGGAAGAACTAGAAGAACAAACAAGGAGAAAATTCAATGTAGGAGAAGAAGTATTAGTAAAAGTAGAAACACGCCACAAAGGCCAGGACAGGTATGAAGGTCCGTACAAAGTGATAGAGAAAGTGCATGACAGACGATACATCTTAAGAAATGAAGATGGAAAAAGAATCGAAAGAAATGTGGAAAAACTTAAAAATTTCTTAAGAAGGGGGATATGAGGAAGTTTTATGATGAAGAAATTTTTAAATTGAAAATTTTAAAAATTAAAGTTTAGATTAATTTTTAAAAAAACAAAATAAGAAGATATTTTAATTAAAAATATCTTCGTAGAAAATTTGTTTAAATAAGAAAGATTAAAGAAGATATAATTTGATTTTGATATTTATTGAAATAAAATTTATGGAAACAAAAACTGATTTTAATGTTTTACAGGATGAACCTCCTAATAATATGATTATATGATTTTTTTTTTGATTATATGATTGACCGGTTTGTGACCGTCAAGTCAAGAAAAATAAATCTTTTCTTGAATATGTAAACCATTTACGACAGTAAATGAGTGGGCAAGGTACTTTAATTTCTAAAACTTTGCTTCTTTAAATATGTTTCATTAAAATTAAAATTGTTTTTCCTTTTTAAACCGGGAGACGGTAGGGCGCTAATTTTATAGTTCACCCCCGGGCGCAAAACATCATAGCTACGCCTCTGAACAAAAGTGAAGCGCTAGTTGACCAAAGAGAAAATATTTTAATTGGAACGAATTGAATAAAGACAATGAAAGAGTCGGGGAATTAATTTAGAGAAAATAAATAAATAAGATTGTACTTTGATTTTTAGGCTGATATCCACCAGGCATCTAACTATTCTGTGTAACAATAAAACTAATTTGAACAATTTTGAAATAAATATTTAGTTGGAATTTGAATATTGTTCCTTTGATTGCTGAACACAGGAGTCAGATCGATATTTAGTTCCATCGATAAACATTTAAATATTCGAACAATTTATTAAAGTAATTAAATTTTTTCGTGAATGTCTATTGAGAAGGTTATAAATGCATTATAAGTGCACCACCGTTTTGTGAAATATTATATACAGAGATAAAAGAAGTATAGGGATCTTTCAAGGTACTTTTTCTTTCACCACTGAAGGGTAACCACTTGATAAAATATGTTCTCATCAATTATATCATCTATACACACTTTCAAATTTTGTAATTCTTCTACATGTTTTGGAACATTTAAAGAAACTCCTGTTGTGAATATTCTTCAATGAACAGAACATTAAAACACATATTTGTCATTATAACAAAACTGAAGAAGAAAATGTTCATTATATTATGCAAATTGTTGAGAAATGTGTTCATGATCATTCCAACGACTTTATTTGAAACAAATTTTATTTGCAAATTTAACTTGCAAACTTTGGTCTAATTCACAGTTTTTATTTACTACTTCCTTTATAAGTAATAAATTATAAATTTTAATATTTATTTGATTGAAGTCCAATTCAATTTAACATTTACATAATGTACTTGAAACCGTTAAATGACAATTTGTAACTAAAATAAATTCACACAAAATTTATCCAAAATTAAGTTTTTTTAAATCTAATATTTATTTGTTTTAAATTATTCAGAATGATATTTGCCCATAATAATATATTTATTATTTTTTTTCAATAAAAAATTTATTATTTTCAATAATAATTTATTTTTAAGTACATAAAACAAAAGAAATTTTATTTAATAATTTATAATAATTTTATATCTGCTGTGACAAACAGAAATTTTAATTGATATTTGATATAGGTATAGTAACACTGATTGAATATTTGAAAACTTTTCATGTACCCAAAATAAAAAAAACACTAATTTCCCCAACCGTTTTTACGTGAAAGGAGGAACATAACAACTGTTAATTTTGTACGAGTATTCCACTTGCGAAGAAATTTTTATTGGTAAAAACAAAGTTGGTTGGAACCATTCCACTCTACAAAAGAAAGCATACAAAAATAGTTTAAGAGAAAAAAATAAAATGCAATTGTCACCTTCACTATTATTTTACTTGTATTAATATTTCTGTTTGTATTAAACCTAAAGTAGTGTCACGCAAATGGTGTTCGTAATAATATTTATTGTGTGCTGCGAAGCATTTGTCAAATATTTAAAAGTTTTATATAATTTGATAAAAATTTGTTGAAATTTTAAATCAGTAAATATTGATTTTTAACCGACAATATTGAAATTGTATTCCACGAATGATTAAATTCGAAATGGCACAAATATTAAATACGACTTAGGCCATGGAAAGTGCAATGTAGAAAGGTGTACCGCAAAATTTTGTTTTTCAATTTAGGGTGCCGTGAAGCAAAAAAGTTTGCGTAGCACTGAACTAAATGATGGAAATAACAAAATTAATTAATTTTTTGGCATTCTTACATAAAATATAAATAACGTTATGCTCTCAACAAAAATAAATCTTTGTTGGGTAAATGAAGAAATGAAAAAAATGATAATTTGTATTATGTTGTTTTATTCAAACAAAAATGATGATGTATTTTCAAAATTTGTCACATAAGCGGATATAATGAACCTCTTTAAAGAGTGTGTTTGAAAATCATTTATTGTATGAACTAAAAGTAGCGCAAAAGTGTATCAAGGAAATGATTAGGATTCATAATGACATATGTAAGAAACATAAGGAGGCTAAAGTTTATTAAATTCTATTTCCTAATCATCAGAAATTAAGAAAAGCTACATATTTCATGACAGCATACATTGATAAACCAGGTAAGGAATCTTGCTAGCCTTACAGCAAGCACTCTTTCTTTTATAATTCTTCTGTCAATATTAAGAAACTTCTAGCACAAATTGTTTGATCCGTAATTTTTTATACATTTTCTTCACTTAAAATTTTTAATCTATTTTAAATATTTTAACCTTTTAATTGGTCTGAAGAACTTGATAACTAATTTTTTCAAGCTATTAATTAAAACAAAAATGTTGAATTGCAACATAAATAAAAATAGTAGTTTTGTTTTAAAGTTCATGACCTAAATATACAAATGTTTGATAGGCACCCGTTTGTAGCACAGATATGTCAGATGTATTGAAATGACGTCCATATTTGATGGCTGTTTAAACAAATTCAAAGGTAATTTATAGTTGCATCTTATAATAATTATAATTATTATGAATTCAATTTCATATTTTAACAGTGTAAAAATATTTAGATGAAGTGAAAGTTTTTCTATCCATTTTTTATCCATTCGCATCATATTGTGAGGCTGATAGAATATAAAAAATGTTTTAAATATTTTGATATAATTATAATGATGGGGCTGCTACTATACCAGATATCCTTGAAATGGTTGAAGGACAATCAAAATGATTACCATATCCTAGAAATATATGACAAATGTTTATTCCAGTTTTCATAGTAAAAATTATTTTTGGACTTTAAAATAAACTTTTTTTGAAACAAAAGTTTGGGCAAAGTACAAATAAAACAACAAAATAATGTTATTAATGTTTACGATATTTTGGTTTTTATTCTGATAAAGGCTAAACTTCGGTTATTAAATATTTTTGAAAATTATAAATTTTAAATAAATTTTTAAATCAGTAACGTAATTTTATTTATTTACGCACTTTGATCTTGAAATTTCTAATCCAGATTTGCCAATTGATTTTATTTTGTTTTAATGTTTAACCTTGAGACATTTATTTAGCACCCCTTTCACAAAATGATTGTCGAAACTTTGTCAATGTGAATTGACCGTCAAATTTCATGTTATGAAGAAAATATTCAATTTTATTTTATTAAATAAATTTTCAATGCAAAAGGTCTAAATGGTGCCCCATAAAAATCACAAATTTTAAGAATTGAACAAAAATTTATTTTCAAAGTAATGAAAAGCTCATCTACCAAAGAATAGTCAAAAAAATAAGAAATCCTCAATCTACTTTCACGACGGACAAATTTTCTTTTAACTTTGTTATTTCATTTTTTATCTGATTTGGCAAGTACTTTCCCACTTGCTCGTCGAAATATTTCTCAATTTCTTCAGCTTCTTTTTTCCAAAACGCAGCATCAATGCTAAACAGTTCTTCTAAATCGATTTCCGATTTGTCTAATCCACTCATATTGATATCCGATAGCACCGGCAAATTTCCGATTACACTCGATTGACAGCTAACCTGTTGATTGATCCGCTTAAGGATCCATTCAAGAACTCGGCAGTTTTCACCGAAACCCGGCCACAAAAATTTACCAGTTTTACTGGATTTTCTAAACCAATTCACGTGATAGATTCGGGGCAATTTCAGTTCACTGTCTTTAGTAAAACTAGAAATTCATATTTTTTTATTAATAATAATCATAAAAATAACATATATACCTCAACCAATGTTCCAGGTAATGGCCAAAATTGTATCCGAAAAACGGACGCATTGCAAAAGGGTCATGCATAATGATATTTGCCTTGTGTTCAGCAGCTGCAGTTGATTCAGACCTCATTGAGGCACCGACGAACACACCATGAACCCAATCTCTTGATTCATACACCAGTGGCACGCCTTCAGGACGTCGTCCACCAAAAATAATAGCACTGATTGGAACTCCATCGGGAGATTCCCAATCTCCATCAATAATCGGGCATTGGGAAGCTGGTGTACAAAATCTTGAATTTGGATGTGCAGCTTTTTTGCCTCTATTCTAAATTTAAGCAGTTATTCATCAAGATGAAATGAAAATGAAAATGAACAATAATTTTAACGTAGGTGGCAGATGACTTCAATTTTTAGTATTTACGAATAACAAATTATATAATTTCCGATTTTCCAGCAATTAATTGGGGAGATTATAAATATCAACTAAAATAAGATTAGTTCAATTTGCTAAAAATAGATTGTGTAAATATTGGTTTTGGAAAAAATGTTCAAGTCCCCAGATTCTGCCTGGACCTTGCATTATAAGTTACACATTTTAAAAGAACAATTGCACCAAGAAATAAGATGTAAAATAAAGAAAAACTCGAAGTTCCAGATGTAAAAGGTTAAACAATTACAGCACTTGTCACTGCATACAATCGCTGCTACCCTTCCTTTGTTAGCATACTGTCAAATGTTGTAATAATTATTTCTTGAGCCATTATAATCAGAGTTTTATTTGGATTATGAAATATAAAATAACCCGATTTGTCATATAAGGTAGAGATAATGTCAAATATATATATATATATATATATATATATATATATATATATATATATATATATATATATATATATATATATATATATATATATATATATATATATATATATATATATATATATTATATGCAGAATTATCGAATTACTAACAATCATCAATCTAATTTAGAAAATATGTTGAAATTGAATTTCAGCGATGAACCGAGTGTTATAAGAATTTCTGTAATCAATTGTACTATTGAACTCGCATGTAAATCTGTTAGAGAGTTGCTGGAATGAATGTTGCTCGTTAAGATTTTAGTCATTGAATTTAAGGAATATCATGAAGAAACAATGTTTTAATGAATAGCAGTTGATGTATTCGAGTTGTATTTCGGATCGAATTATAGAACCATTGATACAGGGTCCAGAAATTAGATCCAGTTACAAAAATGGCAGTGCAACTGTAGAAGTTTTTCTGTGCAAAGGGTTGTGAATAACAATACATTTCCTAAAAGATGCAATAGTAAGAAAATTTGGGTAAATTATAATAAAATAAACTCTAACGAAGCCTGGAAAACAGTGCTTGTTCTGTTTTTATATTATTAGTGTCGATTTAAAAAAAAGAAAAATTTTTCGAAATTCGACCGAATTCCAAAAGATTTTAAATTTAAATTCCGATTTTCTATTTTATGTCAAAATTTGAAATTCTTAGTTTGGAGCTATTAAATCTATAAAGAAATTTCTTATTGAAACGTTAAAGGATCGCTACTTTCTATATATTTTGAGATACGCTTCCACTGCGATAATCTTAAATAATACCAGATATCAGCCACAAATGGTAGCTTAATAATGATAAATCTAAGACAATATTTTCTACATTTACATTGAACACAATCACAAATAATAGAAACATGAATCAGGCTGTCGAAAGTTTCATAAACAAGTGAAATGACTGTTCCCCATTCTTATGTAAACTGGAGTGATAATATTTTAGTATTTGGTAACTAATTATATTATTACAAATCAGTAATGAAGCAGCAACGTACTAGTAATACCCATTAAAGCAATTTAAACAGATAATATCCTATTCAACTTGCCTTATTTCACAATTTTACTTTGACAGAAGAATTGAAAATTATTTGAATTGAGTGAAATCGAGACTTAGGAAAACTTTAAATAAAACCAAATTTACCTTATCCCATGGCTTGCCTTCCCAATCTGTAATAGTAACAGAATCCAAATCAACTTCATCCTCTAATCCTTCCCAGAAGAAGCCACCATCGCTAGTTTCAGCTACATTTGTGAAAATCGTATTTTTTTGAATGCATCGCATTGCGTTTGGATTCGTTTTAAAAGATGTTCCAGGAGCGACACCGAAGAATCCATATTCAGGGTTAATAGCCCGTAATACACCTTCGCTGTCGAATTTCATCCAGGCAATATCATCACCTACGCATTCAATCTTATACCCTGGCAAACTAGATTCGAGCATTGCTAAATTTGTTTTCCCACATGCCGATGGAAATGCAGCTGTAATATATCGTTTGTTATTGTTCGAATCTGTTATTCCAAGGATCTGAATTGAAATTTTTATTTTTTTTGATGACTTAAACAATACATGTCTATTGTGTTTACGATACTTTTTATATTACTGTGAAATACTACAAAGGTATGCGTAACAACTGTATAAATAATTAAACATTTTAACACTTATTTTACCAGTGTTCCATTTAAATTGCAAAAATGCTTTTCTCCTGTTTTTTGTGACATACAATCATGCATATTACAAGAGGAGAGTCCTCTTTTAAAAGTATGGATAAAGTATGATATGGATAAAAGTATGACTATTAAAAGAAAAATGTATAAAGTGATAATTTAAGCCTTTTGCTGCGAATAATGTATTTAATGAAAAAAATTTCGACTATAAGGACTATCTTATAGTCGATAACTTTTTCATTAAATACATTATTCGCAGCAAAAGGCTTAAATTATCACTTTATTGTTTTAAAAGAAAAATGAATGTTAAATAATTCTATACAGAGTCGTACAAAGGTTAATTAAAATTAATTAAAGAAACTACAAAATCAGAAAATCAATACTTTTCGGGGTTGAATTCAAAACAGTAGGTGAAAATATAAATATTGAATATAATAATATGAAATCAATTGGAGGTTTTCTAAGACCCACAATTTAAAAAATAAAAACAAATTAAAAAATTGTTTGTCGCTTTAATCAAAGAGAGCGTGAAAACAAAATTCTCAAGTTTACAGCTGGCTGTTAAGTTTAGGAAATCAAAGATTTGATTTATTTTGTTAAGGTGAACGAACTCGTCGATTGATAACCAAGATGATTAATGATTATGTGAAGTAATAAATACAGTCTAAATTCAACAAAAATTGGCAGATTTGGTCGGAGAAAATAGATTTAGCATCACTTCGTTTTTAAAAAGAAGCTTTATTTACAGTAAACTCAAATATGTTGTGCAATAAATTGCCTTGAGTGATGTATAGATATGTAAATAATAAGAATGAATAAATAAATTAAAAAGAGAGCTTGAAGACTATAAATTAGTAATATATCAATGTTTTTTGATACTCACGAATTTTCAGCACTGCCTTTTTCAAGTGAATTTTCACTTGAAAAAGGCAGTACCGAAAATTCGTGAGTATCAACAAACATCGATATATTACTGATTTATAGTCTTCAAGCTCTCTTTTTAATAAATTCAATTGAAAAAATAATCAGTGATGAAATTGGAAAAAAAATTCTTATAATGAATAAATAAATATTTATAAGAATAAGGATTAACTGTCTCCGGGATTAGGTGATTTATGGATCATGTAAATTTTGATAAAAACTTCAATTAGAGCTTGATTACAAATGAATTACATACGAACACTATTAAATGAAAAATTAACATAATCAAAATTCACATCACACTAATAGATGAAAACCCTATGAAAAGGAGTAACCTTAGGGAGTGTACTAAATAACATTCAAAAAAATAAAAAAAAATTCTAGAATGTAATATGGATTCTGGTGACAGTTCCGATTTAATAGCGTATCAAACGAGTTCTAAGGTAAATAATATTATGATAGAAGAACTAACCAGCATGTGTTCTGCGAGCCAATGTTCCTTATATCCCATTATTGATCCGAGTCTCAGAGCCAGACACTTTTTCCCTAAAAGTGAGTTTCCTCCATAACCACTGCCAAAACTACAAACTTCATTTCTTCCTGGCAAATGAGCTATAATAGTTCTCTCTGGATCACACGGCCAGCCGTTTATAATTTTTCCTATTTTCTCATTTAACCATAAAAATAATTCCCAATCTCCTACTTGTTGTCGGCAAAGGAACTCCCATACTATGAATGCATTTCACAAAAGATTTCCCCTTCTCTATTTCCTTAAAAACCTCTGATCCCATTCGTGTCATTATACGCATACTCGCAACGACATAAGGAGAGTCAGTGAGCTCTACACCGAGTTTAGATAGAGACCCTCCAATCGGTCCCATACTAAACGGAATCACGTACATTACTCGACCTAATGCCGAAAATTAAGAAAAGGTTAATAAAAACGAAATAATCTACCTTTCATGCATCCTGGAAATCGCGCATTCAATTCATTTTCCATAACAGCTGGTGATACCCAATTTCCCAATGAACCATAAATTCCATTATCCAGATCCGGTATTGTTGTTTCTTTTTTCGGAGTCGTTATAAACGTTCTCGATTCAACTCTCGCTACATCGGCCGGATCGGTACGAACGAGCCAACAGTTTTCATATTTCGATAGCTTTTTAATTGAACCTTGAGATAAAAGAATATCGATCATTTTCTGATTTTCCTCTTCTGATCCATCGCAAATATGAATCGAATCTGGTTGACAAATCGTAGCTTTCAATAAAATGTATTCGAAAAGATTCCTGTCTGACACAGAATTCTTTAGAAAGTGATTATGATCAAACATTTTCAGTAAATCTTTCTAAAATTTAACATAATATATAATGGAAATTAATTATTTTTACCTTTATAACGCTATATTAGTTCTACGAAATACAAATTGACCTCCAAGCTTCAGCTCGTATTTATATGCTTTTCTAAAAGTAAGATACAATTGTGCTAAAAATAGACATCTATGAAATTTGTGTGTATTACTGCAAGCTCGATTGTGATTGGTTAATATTTTATATTGCCAATGCAATTAGATCGATAATCGTGTGACTTTTTACTCATTGCTAGTCAGTTTAATGTAAATATTGAATTAAAATTCAAAAATTGTTTATCAAAATTAAAAACATACTAATTTTTTTGTATTTTATGCAAAATAAGTATTTATTTTATTTTTTAAATTGCAATCCTAACAAAAAAAATTGATGTAGAGGTCCCAAAAGTGCTTTTCAATGAAGGTCGTGCGATTATTTTTGGAAAGAAATAGTTGGCATATTCACATTTTTAGAATTTGTACATTTTTGTAGAAACTCAAAAAATGTATGAAAAATAATATTTTAAATAAGTAGTCGAATGAAATTAAATAAATTAATTAAACCTAATATCAAAAAATTTATAAATAATATTAAACAGGAACTTATTTTATAATTTATGGAAGACTAAACCGTAAATAGGAACGAATTTAAAAGAAATAAAAGCATAAAAGTTATAAAAATGAACTTTCTTAGACTTTGAAATCCTTATAAGAAAACACATTTGAGGCCAAAATTAATTAAAAAAATTACTAACCGAATTGTTATTTAATAAAATATGAAATTAATCAAAACCAATTTAACAGATAAATTTATTCAATGGTTAAGGACGATCAAATCACAATCATTCCCTTCATACTAAAGCTGTGGACTCGCCTGATGGAAATGAATGAAAGATTAAGCCGAAATTCTTGATTCAAGACCTGCAAAAGTTTCCTCACAGAAATTTGTTTCATCTAAGTGTTCAAGAGTGAGAGCGATAATAAATCGAAAAATAAAAATTTTATTGAAAAATTGAAAAGTGAAAACCATTCGCTACATCGCATCATTTACAGCAGCGATTCCCAATCTGGCCTCAATTTGCCAGGGGTCACCTGAGACTATAAAAATTAATTTTTTAAATAAAAAACACGTTTTTTTATTTTTTGTTGGAATTTTACAATTTCTAATTTACAAGTTATTAGATTCTATTGTCTTAATAAAAAATATAAAAATAATAATAAAAATCGTCTTAATATTGAATTTCATAGCTGTTGTGCCTTGCTGGTCTGTTCAGCAAAAAGATTAAATCGATTGTAATTTATTGAGATTTTTGCGCTACATACAGAGCCGGCGCAGAGTTCGGGACTTCGGGGATTTTCCCGATGCCCAGCGCTTTCATATTTCAAAACCATTATTAGTAGATAGGGTAAGTTTTTGACACTAAATGCAACGTTTTTTACAAGTTGGGTGGTAACGAAAGTCTTTCCCTGCATTAATATTATGAGGACCTTGTTGACAGATTGTTTGAGAATAAAGAATTCATCAAAGAGAAAATAACAGAAAAGATGTTGATAGTATGTGCTGAGAATAAAGAAGGTGAGAAAGAAGTAATATTGCGGAAGATAAAAAGCACAGAGAAGATAAAGGAAACATTAATTCTGATGGATAAAGTGGACAGACAGAGAGATCAGATCAACGCTATGAAAGTTATACAAGAGTGGTCTATCAGGATCCACAGAGAAGCAGAAAGATGAAAGAGAAGAAGGCAGGTGAGGAGAAGAACCAGAGTACTGGCTATGCCGCAAAATAGGTCACACGAAAATAGTCCAGTAAGAAGTAAGATAAAGTGCGGGACGCATCACAGAAGCGGACATATAAGTAGGAATTTTCCAGATAAAAAAACTGCCAAGATGCTTTGGTTGTGGGAAAGAAGGTCATATAAGAAGGTTATATCAAGAAATACGGTGTAAAAGATGCAACAGAAATGGTCATAGATCTGAAGAATGTTATAGAAAGTCGAGTTGCAAGAAAACGATAGAGAAACAAAGACCGACAGGAAACAGATACAGCCGGATTAATGGAATCGAAGAAGAAGGGGAAATGGAATCCTGCGTAGAGACAAATGAAGATAATTTTAGTAGGACGTACCCAAACAACAGGGCTCCACCAGTAGAGGAGTTGGTTGGATCCATATGCTAACAGAAAAGTGGATGGGATATCCTCAAGGGATAGAAAAGTTAGAGAAAAGTTTGAAGAGGAAGTGGAAAGAATTGGAACAATTGAAACGGCGCAGGAGGTAGAAATTGTATATAGCAAGCTACAGGGAAGACCTAGTGTAAAAGTAAAGATGAATGGGGAAATTTACAAGTAGAATTACAAGAACCATTTGGATATAGGCTGGTAAAAAAGAAAGATATCGAATTTAATGAAAAGACAAGAACTATATTTGTAACATTGAAGCAAAATTCGGCAGACAAATAAAGGATAGAGAAAGATCGACGCGAGCGTTCGAACCAGTGGCGTAGCTAGAGTACTTGACCCCGGGGGCAGGGATATTTTTGGCGCCCTGGGCTTACTATAAAAAATTTTTTGTGATATTAAAATAGACATATGTAAAAACGCCAAATATAAAATGCATATTAATAAATTCTAAAATAATATTTAAAAAAAATATAAAATATAAAATATAAAAATATAACAAAACTAGAAAAAAACTGGAAAACAGAAAAATAAAATCCCTTTTTCATCGTTTATTTTAAAAAATTTTCAATGATTGGCTATATTTATATATTTTATATATATTGCGTTCAATCCGGCGCCCCAAAAATTGTGGCGCCCGGGACAACTGTCACCCCTCGCCCCCACCTCGCTACGCCACTGGTTGGAACATCTAAAGATTGATGAGGATAGTAAATTAAAGGAAATAATAACGAACAGTGTAAACGTGTTTATGGCGGATAAATGGGATGTGGGTCGCACGCATTTAGTAAAACATAAGATAATTACAAAAGGTGAACCGATAAACATAAAACAATATCGTCAACCATTGAATTTGGAAACAAAAATTGAAGAAGCAATACAAAATTTGTACGAAAACGGGATTATACGGGATTAAATGCAACTCCCCATCAGTCGCGTAGCGAGGTGGGGGCGAGGGGTGACAGTTGCCCCGGGCGCCACAATTTTTGGGGCGCCGGATTGAACGCAATATATATAAAATATATAAATATAGCCAAGCATTGAAAATATTTTAAAATAATAACAAAGATAAACTTAAAAGGACTGAAGAATGTGAAACAAATTTCAACACTCTAAAGAAAGCGTTAACGTCTACCCCAGTACTAGGATTTCCGGATTTACGAAAAACCTTTATTTTAGATACAGATGCTAGTTTCGATACGATTGGGGGAGTGCTTTCGCAGTTGAGTAGTAATGGACAAGAACAAGTTATTGCATATGGATCAAAGACAATGAATAAGCACGAAATCGGTTACTGCATTACGCGAAAGGAATTGCTTGCAATCTATCATTTTACTCAGCATTTCAAACACTATCTATATGGAAAAAGATTTACTTTAAGAACCGATCATAAAGCTATAACCTTTATGATAAATACAAAAAAGCCAATTACAGCACAATTCCAGACATGGATTAACTATTTAAGTGGGCTAGATATCAAATTAGAATACAGAAAAAGAGAATTGCATGCTAACGCAGATGCCCTATCAAGAAAAGACTGTACTTCATGTAGTCAGTGCCAAACAGTTCATGAAAACGCCAAGGTAGATAAAAATAAAACTAAAATATTGGCCATAGAAAATATGGACCAAGAAATAAAAGTAAATAATGAAGGTATAATTTTTAATATACATAAAGACTTATGTCACGCAGGGGTAAAAAAAATTTACGAATATGCACGGAAAAATATGAAAATGAAAATTAGTGAAAATGAAGTTAGAAGAGTGATTGAAAATTGTGAACAGTGTCAGAAACGGAAGACGTGGACAAGACGAACAAAAGAACCGCTGATTAAACAGAGTACAGATGAAGTTTTCAAAGAGATATTTATTGATTTCTGCGGACCATTTAAGAAAACAATTCATGGAAAACAATATATTTTAGCTATAATTGATCAATTCAGTAGGTATATATCATTGACGGCAGTTGCTCATCAGGATGAAAAGACGACGGCAAAGATTTTAAGAGAAAATTGGATTTTGAAATTTGGTGCTCCTAAAATCATTCACTCCGATAGAGGAAAAACATTTGAATCTCAACTCCTTTTAGAAGTGTTGAAAACGCATCATATTACAATAATATATTCAAGCCCATATCATCATAGGTTTAGTTAAGAGGCAATTTAGAACTATAAGGGATGCAATTGCAATTACGTTAAAAGACAAACGGCATAAAGATTGGGAAGAAATATTGCCAGATGTGGAATTTATGTTAAATGCGACAATACAGCAGACAACCGGATTTTCGCCCTCCGAAATAATATTTGGGCGGAATATTTGTAGACAATGGATGGAAAAAGAGAATTTGGATATACAAAATAATGATGCTAATAATCGGAGAGGGAGATCGTGGAGGGAATTAAACATAAACAAAACATAGAAAAGAATTTAATTACACAAAATTATAGGAATTTTGAAGTTGGAGACCAAGTATTGGTTAAAAAAGAAAATACTAGAAAGATGGATGAACGGTCTGAAGGGCCTTATGAAATAACGGGAAAACGACATGACAGAAGCTATGTTCTAAAGAATAAGCAAGGCAAAGAAATAATTCGAAATGTAGAATGGATCAAAAGTTTTAAATGGAGGGGGATGTAAGATGATATAATAATTTCCAACGAATTACTTACATAACCAGTTCACTAGACCTTGATATCTATTGAATGATGCGGGAATGCTTGTATAACTAAATTAAGTAAGTATGTTTGTCTTCTGTGTCAACAGTATCACTTAAACTAATAATTCTCCCTTTTGTAGATTACGCAATTCAATGTACTATAAATAGTATAACGATTGTGTGTTCCGTTTAGATTTTTGTAGTGAATAAATATTTCTGTGAAACTATGTCTTCTTCTAACAATCATTTTCTGGGATTCTTGACATTGCATCTGCATTTGCGTTAGCTTTACCTGTCCGATATTTATTCTCAAAATCGTATTCTTGGAGGGCAATAGACCATCGAATTAACTTACTGGCTGAATCTCTGTGTTTCATTAACCACTGTAGTGGATTATGATCCGTATAAACAGTAAATTTTCTACCCAATAAATATTGTCTAAAAGTAGTAATTCCATACACTAACGCTAACGTTTCCTTTTCAATAGTTGAGTAGTTTTTCTCATGAGATCTCAGTGATCTGCTTGCGTATGCTATTACGTGGTCCTTTTCACCTTCAAATTTTTGGCCCAACACCGCGCCGAATGCAACATTGCTTGCATCCGTCATCAAGATAAATTGTTTCGTAAAATCTGGACATCGTAATATGCGAGTTGTCACTAATTTCTCTTTTAATGTATTGACAGCGCTTTGTTGCATTTGTCCCCAAATATATTTATTGTTTTTCTTTAGTAATGTATTCAATGGTTGAGCGATATGAGAGAAATCTTTTATAAATTTTCTGTAATAGCTAGCCAAACCTAAAAATTGTCTGACCTCATCGGCATCTTTTGGTACTGGGTACTCTTCCACTTTTTTGATGTTATCTGGATTAGTTTGTAACCCTCGCCGTGATATTATATGTCCGACATAAACTACTTCTGCTTTGCCCCATTCACATTTCGATGGTTTGATTTTTAATTTTGCACTTTTGAGCCGTTTAAATACGGTTTCTACATCTTTTAGGTGTTCTTCAAAATCATTTGAAAATATTATTATATCGTCGATATACACCTATGCATGTCGAACGACGTAAAATTCACCAGATATTGTAATTCTGTCAATTCTAAATTTTCCGGTGTCTTCACTTCTCGATGATCTGGCAATGCAATCCAAGATTCTGGTGTTAGTCTGTATAGTGGTGCCAATAATCTATTGAACTGTAATACTTTCGGTTTCACGTCCTCTTCCAGGAAGATTCGTGTCACAGCCTCCATAAATCGCAACTTTCCATTTAAATTTACTGGTAACTCGTTGGTGCATTGGTCGTACTTTGTCAGTTTAACTGGTACCGCTTTACATTTATAGCTATATAGTGCTTCACCGAAAATTCTGGCAAACACCCCATTTTCTATAATTAACATTGGTGCTACCAAATTAGGATTGGTTATAGCCATTGCCATCCGATTTCGGAGTATTTCTTAATCGAGATTGCAATCATTTATAATAACTTCTCGGTACACATTTTCAACCGTATTTTGACCAAAGTGAAACAAATAATCTATTTTGTTATTAAAGTAATTTGTCAACTTAATATCTCCGGCATGTATATTTGTTTGAGCCTCTGTAATCACCTTCTGAGATACATATATACCTTTTTGGATTATTGAGTTGGTGATAAATTTTAAATGTTACTCTGACTCCAGGCGTGTCTTTATACGATTCACAAATAACACTTGACAACAGAAATCTTTATTGCTAATCACAAATAATCTTTCTCTTTACACTGGCAATAAATTCAACACTCTGCTTGGTGACTATACAATGCTTGAGGAATAGCACCTTTGTATAACACCGGATTAAAAGATCACAAATTACTGATTGGTTTCTAAACTGGGATTTTGAGTTGGTTGTTTTCTTTGACTTTCTTCACAACTTTATTCAAATAATCAAATAACTTCTTTTCGTTTTATTATTCAACTAATTCTTTTCTCCAACTATTCTCCAATAATTATTCCCCACAATTATCTCCTTTGCAATTATTTTGACAATCGTTTGTCCAACAACGTTTCCTCCAACGTCTAATTTTCTCTAATAATTTTATCTCTCAAATCGTCTCTCAAATCGTCTTCCAAATCGTTTTCAATTTCGCGTCACTTTGTCTCTAATTTTTCTTCTCTCTTTTGTTGTCCTTTCATGTTCACCAGTTTTCCCTTATATAGTTCGCTTCTCTTGTGGTACTCCAGATAATCAAGTGTTTTTCCACTTTCTTTCTCCTGCTTTCCCCGATTGTCCTATTTTTATCTCTGACAGCTGTCAAGTTGTTTTTCACTTTTTCCTTTCTTGTTTGGCCGCCTTCTCCCATCAAGCTGTCGAGATAAGGATATTGTTGTTTTCCTTTATCCAGATTTCAAAATTCCTTTTCCTTTTTGTACTAATTAATTAGTACTGACCTTGATTTTTATTTTCCTGTTAGATAACTTTTATTTCCTTTCTCTTTTTTATTTTTAATTTCTTTTCACTTCCGTTTTCTTTTCTGAGTTTCTATGGATCGTCCCGTTTGTCATGGCGATTTTCCCCCAGGTAATTTTATTTATTTATTTGTAAATTGTTATTTAGGTATCCTCAACACCTTTATAATTTGTCTCATAGACACTTTGTGCACACTTTGTTTTAGTTTCTTTTCTCAGGAATCGCATCCCATCTTCTGTCGAGGTTGACATTAACACTGTTGGAGTGTCCTTCATCCGTAGAGGTGTGATTCTTGTTGTTGTACTCGTTGCTGGATCCATTATTATCTTCTCAGGCTTTTCCCTGATCTGCTCTCCCGTTATTTCTTTAAAACTCATTGACTTCAATTGCACTAAATTACACATTTTTAGTATCGACATAGTACACCAAGATTGATTCTCCTGTCTGACAGCTAGATTGTTTCATGTTGCAGAATGGATGTGTCTGTAGTTTACCCGTATCATCATCGAATGATCTATCAAACTCTCTTAGTTCGACATGTACTCTTCCACAACAACGGCTTGGTCAATTATCGCATCGTCTATTTTGTATGGTTCTCCTTGGCAATCACCATTCGACTTTATTATCCCTCGCACGGTTACAGTCTCTCGGATTTTGTGGTTTAGCTTTGCTTGCAATTTAATATCTGCATTGATTTTCAGCTGTCCCGTTTGAAAGGCTGCCAGGCTATGAGGAAGTTTTATGATGAAGAAATTTTTAAATTGAAAATTTTAAAAATTAAAGATTAATTTTTAAAAAAAGAAATTGAAAATTTTAAAAATTAAATTTTAGATTAATTTTTAAAAAAGAAATAAGAAGATATTTTAATTAAAAATATCTTCGTAGAAAATTTGTTTAAATAAGAAAGTTTAAAGAAGTTATAATTTATAATTTGATTTGGATATTTACTGAAATAAAATTTATGGAAACAAAAACTGATTTTAATGTTTTACAGGATGAACCTCCTAATACAGGCAATTCTCTGGAATTATTTCTATCGGTCTAGGTATTGATTGCATTTTCACCATCGATGAGTGGCTCCACTTTCCACAATAAAATACAAAAGCAGTTCGTTTAACTGTACACTCTCTCACCTTTGCTTGTCGAAACCCAGATTCTTGATACACATGATATTTTACTGGATTTGTCACTTTAAACTTTACTGGGTATGCATCTGAACACTCTGCTACGTTTACCAACGAATATACTCTTCCCATTTCGGTTTGGGAGCAGTCGTATGCCACCAATGAATTCGTTGTGTTTATGATTCCCAATAACATAATAATAGAGATCATCAACCATGGAAATGCGAGTTTTCCCTTTTTCCTTACTGTCTCTGTTTTTGGGCTCTCCGTCATTTGTATCAAATTTTCCCATCCGTAATTGTTTGCAATCCACTTCATCAAATATTTATTCGTCATTTCAGTGGCTTTCTTTATTAGTGATTTTGAATTGTCAGCTTCTAAACAACCATAAATACCAATCTCCAAGATTATATACGCTAGCACTGTCAATATTACATCTCGATCTAACGCGGTTCGTGTTAGCTCCTCAATTACTGCTTCCTCACAAAATTCCTTTTCTTCATAATTTCTTTTAATTATCGACGGTAATCTCCTTTTTAATTCCGTTGCCAATCTCTTTACAACTCTTTCCTCCTCCTCCGAAGTATCATCTCTTTTTGTTTCAGTTTCATCTAACACGTACAATTCCGTAACTAAACTTTTTAATATTCCCTCAGTTTCGCTTGATTCATCTAAACTCAAAGATTCAGTTTCCGCGTCATTTTGTCGTTTCCGACATATCGCAATGTCATTTTCCGTTTCAACGAAGTTCTCTTCACTTTTCGTTTCATTTATACTTGGTAATACCCTGTGATCGGTGCTCATTTCCTCGATATCTCTTTTAGCTTCATTTTCCGATCCCATTTCTTCATTTTCCATTGTTTCTAATCTCTGCAATTCATTAATTTCTTGATCAATTTCTCCTGGGTCATCTACAACTTCAGTTTTAATCTCTACATTATCATTATCCGTTTCCTCATGCGGAGGCCAAAACGATATTACAGTAATACCCCGCACTTACGTACACTTTGGGACCGGAGCGTGTACGTAAAATGAATCTACTGCTTTTATTGATGAATAATATGTTTGAATAATAAGTTTAAATGACGTGATAACAAACTGGTCCATGGGTTGAAGAATAGATGTGGTGTTTGGAGGTAAAAATTCAACTCGAATATTACCGTTGCCTAAATTTTGCGGATGACCGGGAGCATTATCGATAACTAATAAAATTTTATACGGTATTTTTCTGCTTCTACAATATCCTTTAACTTCAGCTGTAAAATATTTGTTAAATCATTCTTCAAAAATATATGCAGTAACCCATGCTTTAGGGTTAGATCTATAGTAGACTGGCAGTTTAGCTTTCGCATAGTTCTTTAACGCTCTAGGGTCTTGATAGCGATACAAAAGCATGGGTTTAAGTTTATACGTTCCTGCGGCATTACCACCTAATAAAAGAGTAATTCTCTCTTTATTTACTATATATCGTGGCATAGTCTTTTCTTCTTTAGAAATAAACGTTCGAGCTGGCATCTTCTTCCAAAAAAGACCTGTCTCATCGGCATTAAAAATTTGGTCTTTTGTATATCCTCCTTCTTTCACAATTTTTGCAAGTTTTTCTGGATATATTTTTGCAGCCTCAACATCTGCAGCTGCAGCTTCACCGGTGACTTTAATGTTATGTAAGTTGTATCTGTTTCTGAAACGATGAAACCATCCACGACTAGCACAAAATTTAGTCTCGTTTGCGCCTTTTTTAACTTTTAAGTCATTAAACAAGCTTTGCGCGTTACTTTGAATAATAGCCTGACTCAAGGGTACGTGTTTTTTTGTTTGATTTTCTATCCAGATGACTAGTAATTTCTCCATATCTGCAACAAGACCGTGTTCTTTTCTTATGATGGTACTATTTATTGGTGTATCATTTTTCACTGCAAAAAGAATTTTATCTTTGTTCTTGACTAAAGTGTTTACAGTAGAACGTTTCAAATCTAGTTGGCGGGCTACTTCAGCTTGAGGAGTTCCGTCATCGCACATTCTAATTATCTTAACTTTGGCTTTCAGCGAAAGAACATTTCAAGTTTTTTTTTAATTTTTTATCTGCCATTTCTTAGAGAAAAAAATTATTTTAAGAATTTATAAAAAAAAAAACGTATTTCTACTTACTGTGCAAGTTAATATTTCATAGAATTATTGTTCCAAGAAAAAAACTATACATAAATCAAAATAGAAAAAATTATTCTTTATTCTTCTAAAGTCGAATTAATTATGAATATTATGTATTTATATTTTACAAAGGTTTTTATATTGATTTATTTCTACAAAAGTTTCGTTTTTGTTCTTATTCCGCTTTACATATTTTGTTTTGAGTTGTTTCTACATGCATTCACTCATAAAAAAATTTAGGTTTCATAGAAATAATGTACACACATACAAAAACACGTTGTTACAAGTGTACATTCATAATTTATTATCCTAGTACATAATTTTTTTTCCATAAATTGCAAAACCAGAAAAAATGTAAGTACAAAAGTACTTGTACGTAAGTGTGAATCATTGTACGTATAATGGGCAAATGGGGACAAAAATGAGATGTACGTAAGTGCGAGTGTACGTAAAACGAGTGTACGTAACACGGGGTATTACTGTATTACTGCATCTCTTTCCATCCCATCACTTTGCTTTGTTGCGTATACATTATTAATACAATTTGGGTTACATCCGTAATTCAACAAATATTCGTCATCATCTAATTCTCGTCCTTTGAACGTCAACACGATAATTCCTTCATTACCTAATATCTCCGCTGCTTTTTGTCGTATTTTCTTTGCTTTTACACTCCAATGTTCCTGATAATATTCAATTCTTTAATCCACCTGTACTCTTTTTCCAAATATCTTTGCAATAACTTTCAATAATTCTCTGCCGACTTTCTATCACGTCGGGCTCACCAGAATATATGTTGGGTTTTCAGTTAATTTAAGTCGGTAACTTCTGACTCCTCGTGTCCTTTAAATCAAAACAATAACTACCCAACTTATATTGGATTAACAAAATTTACAATCTTTTCTCAACACTTTACAATCAATAATCAAAGTTACGTTTGACCGATTCTCACCACGGCGTTGATGCTTTGACAAAAGACAATATTCACCTTTTATTTCTTTAGATTCTCTTGACCCACGTTTTCCTCTTTTCCTGTTTGATTTGATTCTTTTTCAACTTTCCGAATTCCTATTTTATATCTTCTTTTCCCTAATCGCCTTAATTCGTTTTTACCTCTCGACTATTCTCGATTCTTCTTACCCTACCTGAGGCAAAATGCCGATTTGCTCTGATTTTCCCCTTCCTTATATACTCTTCGAAATCGGGATGACAAATGGTTATTGCCGAGCCAATCTCTCACTTGACATTCGAATCCACATATTTGCTTCAACTGTCACCCATAATGGTCCAACGAACAAAGATAATTAATGGTCCGTCCGGCTTTCTACACGCACTATCTTCTCCTTGCGCTTTTCCAATTAATCATTGTGTCAAATTTTCTTTTTTTAAATCGACACTAATAATATAAAAACAAAATAAGCACTGGTTGTCAGGCTTCGTTAGAGTTTATTTTATTATAATTTACCCAAATTTGCTTACTATTGCATCTTTTAGGAAATGTATTGTTATTCACAACCCTTTGCACAGAAAAACTTCTACAGTTGCACTGCCATTTTTGTAACTGGATCTAATTTCTGGACCCTGTATCAATGGTTCTATAATTCGATCCGAAATACAACTCGAATACATCAACTGCTATTCATTAAAACATTGTTTCTTCATGATATTCATTAAATTCAATGACTAAAATCTTAACGAGCAACATTCATTCCAGCAACTCTCTAACAGATTTACATGCGAGTTCAATAGTACAATTGATTACAGAAATTCTTATAACACTCGGTTCATCGCTGAAATTCAATTTCAACATATTTTCTAAATTAGATTGATGATTGTTAGTAATTCGATAATTCTGCATATAATAAATATATATATGCTTGATACAGGATTTGACATTATCTCTACCTTATATGACAAATCGGGTTATTTTATATTTCATAATCCAAATAAAACTCTGATTATAATGGCTCAAGAAATAATTATTACAACATTTGACAGTATGCTAACAAAGGAAGGGTAGCAGCGATTGTATGCAGTGACAAGTGCTGTAATTGTTTAACCTTTTACATCTGGAACTTCGAGTTTTTCTTTATTTTACATCTTATTTCTTGGTGCAATTGTTCTTTTAAAATGTGTAACTTATAATGCAAGGTCCAGGCAGAATCTGGGGACTTGAACATTTTTTCCAAAACCAATATTTACACAATCTATTTTTAGCAAATTGAACTAATCTTATTTTAGTTGATATTTATAATCTCCCCAATTAATTGCTGGAAAATCGGAAATTATATAATTTGTTATTCGTAAATACTAAAAATTGAAGTCATCTGCCACCTACGTTAAAATTATTACTCAATTTCATTTTCATTTCATCTTGATGAATAACTGCTTAAATTTAGAATAGAGGCAAAAAAGCTGCACATCCAAATTCAAGATTTTGTACACCAGCTTCCCAATGCCCGATTATTGATGTAGATTGGGAATCTCCCGATGGAGTTCGAATCAGTGCTATTATTTTTGGTGGACGACGTCCTGAAGGCGTGCCACTGGTGTATGAATCAAGAGATTGGGTTCATGGTGTGTTCGTCGGTGCCTCAATGAGGTCTGAATCAACTGCAGCGGCTGAACACAAGGCAAATATCATTATGCATGACCCTTTTGCAATGCGTCCGTTTTTCGGATACAATTTTGGCCATTACCTGGAACATTGGTTGAGGTACATATGTTATTTTTATGATTATTATTAATAAAAAAATATGAATTTCTAGTTTCACTAAAGACAGTGAACTGAAATTGCCCCGAATCTATCACGTGAATTGGTTTAGAAAATCCAGTAAAACTGGTAAATTTTTGTGGCCGGGTTTCGGTGAAAACTGCCGAGTTCTTGAATGGATCCTTAAGCGGATCAATCAACAGGTTAGCTGTCAATCGAGTGTAATCGGAAATTTGCCGGTGCTATCGGATATCAATATGAGTGGATTAGACAAATCGGAAATCGATTTAGAAGAACTGTTTAGCATTGATGCTGCGTTTTGGAAAAAAGAAGCTGAAGAAATTGAGAAATATTTCGACGAGCAAGTGGGAAAGTACTTGCCAAATCAGATAAAAAATGAAATAACAAAGTTAAAAGAAAATTTGTCCGTCGTGAAAGTAGATTGAGGATTTCTTATTTTTTGACTATTCTTTGGTAGATGAGCTTTTCATTACTTTGAAAATAAATTTTTGTTCAATTCTTAAAATTTGTGATTTTTATGGGGCACCATTTAGACCTTGTGCATTGAAAATTTATTTAATAAAATAAAATTGAATATTTTCTTCATAACATGAAATTTGACGGTCTATTTACAGTGACAAAGTTTCGACAATCATTTTGTGAAAGGGGTGCTAAATAAATGTCTCAAGGTTAAACATTAAAACAAAATAAAATCAATTGGCAAATCTGGATTAGAAATTTCAAGATCAAAGTGCGTAAATAAATAAAATTACGTTACTGATTTAAAAATTTATTTAAAATTTATAATTTTCAAAAATATTTAATAACCGAAGTTTAGCCTTTATCAGAATAAAAACCAAAATATCGTAAACATTAATAACATTATTTTGTTGTTTTATTTGTACTTTGCCCAAACCTCTGTTTCAAAAAAAGTTTATTTTAAAGTCCAAAAATAATTTTTATTATGAAAACTGGAATAAACATTTGTCATATATTTCTAGGATATGGTAATCATTTTGATTGTCCTTCAACCATTTCAAGGATATCTGGTATAGTAACAGCCCCATCGTTATAATTATATCAAAATATTTAAAACTTTTTTTATATTCTATCAGCCTCACAATATGATGCGAATGGATAAAAAATGGATAGAAAAACTTTCACTTCATCTAAATATTTTTACACTGTTAAAATATGAAATTGAATTCATAATAATTATAATTATTATAAGAAGCAACTATAAATTACCTTTGAATTTGTTTAAACAGCCATCAAATATGGACGTCATTTCAATACATCTGACATATCTGTGCTACAAACGGGTGCCTATCAAACATTTGAATATTTAGGTCATGAACTTTAAAACAAAACTACTATTTTTATTTATGTTGCAATTCAACATTTTTGTTTTAATTAATAGCTTGAAAAAATTAGTTATCAAGTTCTTCAGACCAATTAAAAGGTTAAAATATTTAAAATAGATTAAAAATTTTAAGTGAAGAAAATGTATAAAAAATTACGGATCAAACAATTTGTGCTTGAAGTTTCTTAATATTGACAGAAGAATTATAAAAGAAAGAGTGCTTGCTGTAAGGCTAGCAAGATTCCTTACCTGGCTTATCAATGTATGCTGTCATGAAATATGTAGCTTTTCTTAATTTCTGATGATTAGGAAATGGAATTTAATAAACTTTTGCCTCCTTATGTTTTTTACATTTGTCATTATGAATCCTAATCATTTCCTTGATACACTTTTGCGCTACTTTTAGTTCATACAATAAATGATTTTCAAACACACTCTTTAAAGGGGTTCATTATATCTGCTTATTCATAATAATTCATAATAATTATAATTATTATAAGATGCAACTATAAATTACCTTTGAATTTGTTTAAAGAGCCATCAATTATGGACGTCATTTCAATACATCTGACATATCTGTGCTACAAACGGGTGCCTATCAAACATTTGAATATTTAGGTCATGAACTTTAAAACAAAACTACTATTTTTATTTATGTTGCAATTCAACATTTTTGTTTTAATTAATAGCTTGAAAAAATTAGTTATCAAGTTCTTCAGACCAATTAAAAGGTTAAAATATTTAAAATAGATTAAAAATTTTAAGTGAAGAAAATGTATAAAAAATTACGGATCAAACAATTTGTGCTAGAAGTTTCTAGATATTGACAGAAGAATTATAAAAGAAAGAGTGCTTGCTGTTAGGCTAGCAAGATTCCTTACCTGGCTTATCAATGTATGCTGTCATGAAATATGTAGCTTTTCTTAATTTCTGATGATTAGGAAATAGAATTTAATAAACTTTTGCCTCCTTATGTTTCTTACATATGTCATTATGAATCCTAATCATTTCCTTGATACACTTTTGCGCTACTTTTAGTTTATATATTTCTATATATATATATATATATAGATATCGGCATTCGGAATATTTCTTAAATTGTTTTAAGTTTATATATTTATTAATTATAGTTTTTTGTATTGTTGTTGGAATCATGGGGGGGGGGGGGGGGGGTTTAAACCCCCAGTAACCCCCCCCCCCCCCCCCTGCGTACGCGCATGCTTATGTGACAAGTTTTGAAAATACATCATCATTTTTGTTTGAATAAAACAACATAATACAAATTATCATTTTTTTCATTTAATCATTTACCCAACAAAGATTTATTTTTGTTGAGAGCATAACGTTATTTTATATTTTATGTAAGAATGCCAAAAAATTAATTAATTTTGTTATTTCCATCATTTAGTTCAGTGCTACGCAAACTTTTTTGCTTCACGGCACACTAAATTGAAAAACAAAATTTTGCGGTACACCTTTCTACATTGCACTGCCCATGGCATAAATCGTATTTAATATTTGTGCCATTTCGAATTTAATCATTCGTGGAATACAATTTCAATATTGTCGGTTAAAAATCAATATTTACTGATTTAAAATTTCAACAAATTTTTACATAAAACTTTTAAATATTTGACAAATGCTTCGCAGCATACGATAAATATATTACGAACACCATTTGCGTAACACTGCTTTAGGTTTATATAATTACGAGCTTTATTACATTGTTTCACCCGGGATTGATTCAAACGCATTCTTGACACTAGGGTTACAAGAATCTTTATATACCTATCCTGACGGGAACTCGTCAAATTTACGGATAAACGAAAATACTTATGTTTTCTTTTTAAATGTTTTTTTAAAAACCTAAATAAGACTAAAATATACATTTAATACAAACAGAAATATTAATACAAGTAAAATAATAGTGGAGGTGACAATTGCATTTCATTTTTTTCTCTTAAACTATTTTTGTATGCTTTCTTTTGTAGGGTGGAATTGTTCCAACCAACTTTGTTTTTACCAATAAAAATTTCTTCGCGAGTGAAATACTCGTAAAAAATTATCAGTTGTTATGTTCCTCCTTTCACGTAAAAACGGTTGGGGAAATTTTTAAAAAACGTGTAATGGATCGGATTTCATCTTTTCCCAAATAAGGAAAACTATTTAAAACATATAATTTGATTTCAATTAGATATAACTACCAAAGTTTTATACAAAATTTTTCTGGTTTGTTCGGCATGTATTGGAATCCATATAGCATGTTTGATACTTCTGCAGATATATTTATGATACGTTCTTTAACAGTTCTAGCTGAGAGAGGTAAATCTTGTATTTTTTTTAATATATCATCATGATCTTTAAAATCTTTGAAGAGCGTATCAGAAACCTTGTACATGCACTGTTTGATAAATTCACCATCTGTAAACGGCTTTCCAGCTTTCGCGATCTCTAATGACAATTCAAAACTTGCTTTATTTGAAGTTGATGAAGATTTTACCCAATTTGAAAAACATCCTTGCTGAAGTAATGTTTTATTTTGTAATTCTTGAATAGTTTTTTTTCTACTATCACCGTCTGGATACTTCTCGCTGAAATCTGAATGTTTTCCATCAAAGTGTCGTTCTATATTGCTTGATTTATTGTTCTGCATTCTTAAATTGCAAATCAAACATTGAGGTTTCCCATTAACTTCTATAAATGCAAATCGTTCAGTCCACATTTTATTGAAACTTCTGTTTTCATCAATGATTTTTCTTTTTCTTGCTTCATTGTGGTTCAATAATTCAATTGAATTTAATAAATTTTTGTAATGCACAGCAATAAAATCTTACCAATTCAAAAAACACTAAAAAACTAATTCACGCAACTTATATAACCGTGATTAAGAATAATTGAAGAAAATGGTTGCTATGGTAATTTATTGGTTCAGAATAGATTGCTGAGCAATCGATTTTTTATTTAAATTTAAATATTTTTCGTTTGTGTCTTAGGTGATGATTTCAGAAACATACTGAAAACGTTAGATGGCAGCAGTGAATTCTTTTAAAAATATTATTCAAAGTAAGAGCCACAGGTTTTGAAGCTAAGAGCCGCCGGTTCCTGACCGATTGGATGAATCGGCATCTAGTTTTAGTTTGGAATAGTTGTTCATCAATAGAAATATTTTCGTGTGACTTATAACAAAACTTATAGAAAAATTCTGTTTCCGCGCAGTCTTTATTATGTTTCACATGTTCTTTGGTGTATTTCAGCCAAAGCTAGTCTTGCCAAAAATACGATGACTCAATTTATATATAATTATTCCAAAGATCTTTCTTTCTTGCTGCAGACATGAATAAGCTATAATAGTTTACAATAAATATTTAATTAGAATTTAATATTTTAATAATTAAATTTAATAATAAAAATAATAATAAGTTTGCTTTATTTTCAATGTTATTATTTTATTGTGATTCATTAAAAGGAGTAAGCACAGAATAAATACCTACTTAAAACGGAAATTGTCAATCACATCATTTTGAGAAGTATAAAAATTTAATCATGATAAAGTTTACTGAAAAAAATAACTCATTGTTCAAAATTGAATTTTATTTAAAATATATCGTGGTAAAACTTCTTGAGATTGTAGATATTCTATTGCCCGTGACTCACCAATAAACACTGGATACAATAGGTCAAACGTTGTGATAAAATAACGG
>CAUHTR010003914.1:0-41506 GCA_959609185.1 Schmidtea polychroa | reverse complement strand
AGTAATCGGATAAAAAAATAATTTTTATAGGGTTAGTAAAATGTCTAAAATATTTAAAAGCGGAAAATAATTAAAAAGAAAATTTATAACTCTTGTGAAGAAAATTGCAATTTGAAATCGTTTAAGAATTGGGAAAAAATATCTTCTGTTGCGAAATCGTTAAATTTTAATGAATCTACAATTCGGACTTTAAATAAAAATGAGAAGAAAATAATAAAAACTATTACAGATGATTGCCCATCGGGTACGAAGTGCACTGCTCGTATACGAAATAATATGGTGAAAATGGAACCAGCATTGATGATGGTGGTTGGAAGATTGTATAGCCAAAAAGATACCTGTATGTGGAAATTTTACTAAGAGGAAAGCACTTAAAAGAATTTACGACTCTTCTCCAGAGCAACACAGCCACACATTTAGTGCAAGCGCAAGATGGCTAGATAAGCTAAAAACGAGGTATTCCTTGCACAACATTAAATCTCAAGGAGAACAGGCTTCAGCTGATGCCGATGCTGCCGAAAAATGTAAAACTGAGCTCCTAGAAATTATCGATAAAGGAGGATATGCAGCAGATCAGATTTTTAATGCGGACGAGACAGCATTGTATTGGAAGAAACTTCCATCTCGAACCTACATTTCAACAAATGAAAAGCAGGCATCAGGGTTTAAAGCCTCTCACATGTGTAGCAATCTGTCAGGAAGTTTATTGATAAAAGCCACGATAAAAAAAGTTTTCTTCATATCCTCGAGCCTTCAAAAATATTAAGATAACTGAGTTGCCTGTATATTGGCGAGCGAATAAGAAAGCGTGGATGATTCAAGAATTATTTAAGGATTGGTTTTATAATTGCTTTATCCCTCAAGTGGAAGGAATAATTTGCTACTGGCAGAAACATGTAACGAATTATCATTTCTTTCTACTCTATTATATGAAATGAATAAATCTACTCTAAATTTAACATGCTTAAATTTTCTAATTGCTTCATTCATTGATTCCATAATTACATATTTGTAGAAAAGAATATATTCTTTAATACTTTTATTTGAAGGTTAAGGTGAACCAAATTGATGTGATGTACGAACTGCATCTAAACCATTTTCTTCTATTTCTTGTTTGAATCGTTCCATTTCTTTTAATTCTTCATTTTCTTTTTCTTTATTTTTATTCAAAACTTTTTTTTCTTCTTTCATTTAAAATTCGTAGAGTCAAACCTTTACATTTTTCATAATGTGAATTAAAACCAATTAATAAATATACAACACCAAATTTATTACATCTTTTTGATTTTGCATTGTTTAATCCACTTACTTTTCCCAAATGTTTTCTACTTTTTTCATGAGATTTTAATGCTGATTTAGTTTGAAAAGATTGATTACAAACTTGATAAGGAACTCTTTCTGGAGAACTCACCATTTTTAAAAAAAAATTTTAATAATATAGAATTTCATGTTTTTTTTAATTTTAGTTTTATAATTTTCTGTTTATTTAAAAACTTTATTTTTATTTATTTATTACTTATTTATTATTATTTAAAACTTTTCTCAATAAGTAACGGATATCACCGAATAGTATCAGTGATACTATAAAAATAATATCATCAAAAAAAATATATTAGATATTAGAGTTAGTATAGTGATATTATTCAGTGCTTTGGTCATTTTAATAAAAAATAAGTTTAGATAATTATCAAAAAATTTTTTTTATATATCTCCAGTATTATATTGATTGGAATATAATCTTAATTTAATGACTGTTTACAACAAAAGAAAATACGTTTAGATATTAATAAAACAATTTGATGTTGACAGATTATTTCAATGTTTTAATATGGTGATATTATTTAAATAGTATCACTAAATATAAATGAATTTAGTTATGGTGTAGTATTAATGATACTATTAGGTGTAGTGATACTATTTGGTAATATACGTTAATTCGATTATTAAGCAAAGTTGGCCATTTCCCTTGGTATTTTATCAAAATTTACAAATTATTTATTTTGGTTTGGAGTTGTGGAATATTGAAAATTTAATAATTTTTATCAAAATGTAAATTTGATAAAATTATGAAATATTAAAATTATTAAAATATTAAATTATTAAATTATTAAATTATTAAATTATTAAATTATTAAATTATTAAATTATTAAATTATTAAATTATTAAATTATTAAATTATTAAATTATTATATTATTAAATTATTAAATTATTAAAACTATCGTTTTTTATGAAATTGTGATGCGATGCTTGGCTTAATGTTGAGTAGTTAATTTTATTTAAAAAATTCAATTTATTAAAATTACAAATTATGAAAGTATCAAATTTATTGAAACAATAAAGTGATAATTTAAGCCTTTTGCTGCGAATAATGTATTTAATGAAAATATTTTCGACTATAAGATATAGGACTATCTTTATACATTAAATTTATTAAAATTATCTTTAAAGTTATTATGGAATACTTAATGTTGGGTGGTTAATTTTATTTAAAATTATGAATTATGAAATTATTATTATTAAAATTTCAATTCGTTAAAATGTTATTATTAATAAACTTGAAATTGGGTTGGTTGTCATTTATTACTTTTTGTTTAAGTAGTGTGACAGGTGAGCAAAAAAAATATGATGGGGGACCTGGCCGCGTTTGCTCATCTGTCACACTACTCACATTTTTGACTGTCAAAAAACCTGTTCTGTCGGACGGAACTCCCGAATTCAATTATACTTTAAGCAGATTTTCCTTCATATGCTTCTACAATCTGTTGAATAATTTCTTTTCTTTCTACCTAGAAAGTAAAACCTAATTACAATTCTATATTCCACTGTATCAAACATGCTTTTTAAAAATCATTGAATTACAAAAATGCTACTATTTAATGGGTCAGTATTTTAAAATAAATGGTCAGTATATTACTCAATTGTTCAGTAGAAAAAATGAATTGTTAGTATTTTTAGAATAAGTATTTTTTATCAGTATATATTTAATGAATTTTCAGTTTTAATATAATTTTGTCAGTATAATTAATCAATTATCAGTATTTAAATTAAATAATAAGTCGAAAAATTAAATCATCAATTATTTAAATTGAATATATCAGTATAAACCAGGGGGTCCGCGAACGGGTTCCAAGTGGTCCGCAGCAATATTTACAAAAAAACTATTATTTTTGTTTGAAGCTGAATAAACAGATTTATAAATAATTATTAAAAAATGTATGTGTTTTACTATCAATTTATTAATTTTTTAACATTTCAGGGGTCCGCCGGTACCAATTATATATTTATGGGGTCCATAAGTTTGAAAAGGTTGAGAACCCCTGGTATAAACCATTAATTGATAAGTTTTAAGAATTATATTAAATTATTTTTTTTAATTGAATTGTTTAAAATAAGTAAAAATATAATTTTATCAAAATAAAATTGAATTGTTACTCATCCCAAATATATTTGAATTTAAATTAAACTTTTAAATTTAATATTAAAAAACCTTTCAAATATGGCAGAAAATACATTAGCACCCTATTTCTCCGATTCAGAAACTGAATCGATTATACAAAACCTTTCCCACCAACCAAGAAGAACGAAAAGACAACGAAATTGGAAAAAGGAAAAGATTTGTGACAGCAAATTCGAAGCCTTGGTTTTAATTAATAATGAAGATACATGGAACTTTCATTATCAAAACAAAACAAACGATGATAAAAAATCTATTATAGATGTAACAAAGCTCAGAGAAGAGACGAACAATGTCCAGCTGCTATACACATTTGTGTTCCAAATGATCGTGAGGAAGTTGTGGTTTATCAAACTGAAGAAGAACATGAACATGCTAATGTTAAAAGTGATCGCCTTTCAGATGAAATCAAACAAGAAATAAAAAAACTTTTTGATTTAAATCAAAAGCCGTAAAAAATTCTCGAGGAACTAAGAAAAAAAAATTAATTATTATTTAATATTTAGCTCAACTAAGAAATGTAAAAAATGGACCAACAAAAATAAGCCTCGGCGAAATAGAAAAATGGTGTCAAGATCACATCAATATATCAGATTCAGAAGATGAGCCATATGTTGTGGCATATTGTATTCATTTTGGCGACAAATATGATGAAAACGAAGATGATTAAGATGAAGAAGCATCTAAATTCAAAATTTTCAACTAAACGCCTACTGGAATAAGCAAGTAAATCAAAAAATATTCAAGCTGATGGAACAAACAAGTTAATTCGGTAAGGAATTCCAGTTTTAATCATTGGAAATAGTGATATGGACCGTCATTTTCACCCGTTTGGAATATGTATTTGCTCTAATGAAAAAACAATCGATTTAAAATTTATGTTTCAATTATTAATAGATGGCTTAACAAAATTAGGCGAAAGTTGTCAGATTGAATTGTGAATTTTGGATGATGCAGCTGCTACATGAAACGCGTTTACTCAAGTTTATGGAAATAACAAAGTTTTAATACGAGACGCAATATTGATCATAACTTACATTTACCTGAGCCAGAATATAAAGACGAAGTTTTTAATGATATCGACACAATTTAAATCACTAGCAACTTCGAAATATTTGAAAAGCAAAACACCTATTTATAAAAAAATGGAAGCAAAAAAAGCAAAAAGGTTTTGTTGATTAAATGAAGCAAATGAGATTTAGTACTCATCAAATTGGTATGAAGGAGCAGCTGAGTTTACACCAACGGTTCTTAAACATGGGTCGCGACCCACTTTTGAGTCGTGGAGCATTTTTTCTTGGGTCGCGGAGCATTTTGACAAATTGAGGCAAATTTAATATTCTTTGAAAAATTTTTTACATTTCAAGCGAACTTTAGCTTAAAATTTGCTTTATAAGAAAATTCTTATGACTATTAACCAAAAATAGCTTTTTAATGATCATTCAGAAGAAAGTTTAAAAATTAAATTTGTTTATTCTTGTTTATTCTTAAAATATTCAATTCAAAAAATTAATACAGAAATTTACATAATTTAAAAAACTGTATTATAACTTGCTATTTAAAAAAATTATTAAAATTGAAAAATTATATTCCTCATTATGAAAAAGCATGAATATAAAGAATAATATTTGGATTTGGGATTTACATATATAATTGTAAAAGGCGAATATAAGCCTCAATGTGTTTTATGTGGCACCATTTTCAGTGCCATTTAAAACGAAATACAGGAACAGACTAGATCCTGAAATCGACATTAGATGTGCTCTGACGAAAATAGTGCCAAAGTTTGAAGATCTTTCTAATAATAAAAGATTATATTAAATTTTTAATTTAAAAAAAATTTTTTGAGTACTTTAATTATTTAAAAATTTTTTTGGGTCGTTTGGAGAAATATTTTCGGATTTTGGGTCGTGACCAAAAATCCTTAAGAACCGCTGGTTTGCACCATCAACTAACAATGCATTAGAATCATTTAATCTAGTAATCAAGAAAGAAGATACATTAAGAGAACGTCTACCTTTAGCGAGGTTTTTGAATTTATGTTTGGAATAAACAAAAATGGTCGACCGAATATTTTCATGGTGATAGAAAGTTTATGATTGAAACTTCAATTAATTTAAAAGCTTGGACAGAGTTATAACTAGGCGAAAAGCAATAAAGAAATTTTATCAAACGATTGTGAAGATACAGTAGAATATTACTGTCCAGCTGTAGAAATCAAAATATCAAATGAAGAAATACTTTATATCAAGCAAATGCGTTGGAATACTTATGAACAATTCAAAAAAAGAGCTTTCAGTTCTTGGATCGTGCAAATGCCAAAGAATAATGGAGAATGTTGTTGTCCAGGTTTACTAAAACATTATACATGCAAACATCTTATGAGCATGGCTATTCGAATAAAATTAACAAAGCCACCCAGTGACGCAAAAAATATTCCAATATGTGAAAAAAGAAAAAGAGGAAAACCAACAAAGCAAGTAAAGCCCTATTAATTGATTAATGTTTTTGTAATTTTAAATATTTAATGTAATTGAATTTGTTATTAGAATTTTAATATTATTAACTGTAATTGTAATTATGATTTTTTTTATTGGGGAAAAACTATTTTTTAACTTTCCAAATTTCAATTATTTACTGAAACATTTATTGTTATGCTGATAGTTTATTTTAAATATTTTTTTTAATTCTTACTGATATAATTAAGCATAAAATACTGACCATTTAAATATATATATATTGACCAATTATTATTATATACTGACCCTTTAATTAATCCCCTTACAAAAATAATATATTAATACATTAAAACAATCTATAGATTTAATTCAAATATAAAAAACTGCGTTCTGACTTTAATATTTCAACGCGAGTCTAAGAATGTTTTAGCCTTACCCTGAATATTACACCTGATTTTTATGGAATAAACTCATCTATAAAACAAATTGGTTTTCAAAATAATAGAAAACTCATAATTAGTCACAATTATATTTATAAAAATTAATTACAAAATATGTGATTTTGAAATGGGAATTGATGAGGATGTTTTACTTTTAATCAAAAAATTATTCTTTTTCTTATTAAAAAATTTCTATTTTTGATTTTAAAAAATTATCAAAATTTCGCTTAAATTGCATTTTTGTAAATATTCAAATTTAAATTTAATTTTAATTTTTATTCAAATAATTTTTAATTTTTTATTTTCAATTTTCCTTTTCTTATAAAAACAATATTTTAATAATATCTAAATTAAAGAATCAAAATATCCTTTTTAATTTGTAAAAAAAAATAAAAAAATTATCAAAATTTCGCTTAAATTGCATTTTTGTAAATATTCAAATTTAAATTTAATTTTTATTTTTATTCAAATAATTTTTAATTTTTTATTTTCAATTTTCCTTTTCTTATAAAAACAATATTTTAATAATATCTAAATTAAAGAATCAAAATATCCTTTTTAATTTGTTGAATTATTCATAATATTTATTATTAATATTATTATTCATTTACAGAATCATGTTGAGCAAAATGAAAATTGCAATTCTCATACTAATGGTCTTTGAAATGTCTTTGTTCAGTGGGGTGTTTTATGGATTCAATTCACTGATACCGATTTACAAGGATTTCGGAGTATTCTCTCAATACTGTGAAACACAGTCAAGTAACGAAAGTACCCGATGTGCAACACAGGATACCTATTTTGGACGGGCCTTCAGTACATGGATCATTGTTCAGGCTCTCATGAGCTTTGTATTAGGAATGGTTTTTGACCGATTTGGGATCAGAATTATTAAAGTTATTGCCGCGATTTCTTTGATGGGAGGATTTCTGTGTTTTGCCTTTACCCCGAGATTTAATTGGTTGCTATTTATTGCGGGATCTTTGTTGACTATGTCAGCTCACTGTTTGGGGCTTTCAAATATTGCTTTATCTGTGATATTTACCGGATTCAGTAACATGTTAGTGTCGATTATAAGTTCTCTCTATGATGTTTCGGCTATTGTAATGTCGATGATTAAATTTTTCACAGATTTGGGAGCTCCATTCTGGTTGTTATGCACCATTCATGCTAGTATAGGTGTTTCCATTGTTTTAGGATCACTTACCTTTCTGAAGAATCGGCCCGATGAGTTAATATCAAAAGACAAAAACGAAGAAGTTGACATTGAGAGTGTGGATATTGAATCGACTCCTGACGGGCAGAAACATATCAATGATTTATACAAGCAATCTGTTGAGGAAACATTTCCAACTATTAAAGCATGTCTTTTGTCTCCCGAATACTTGATCCAGGTCGCCTATTTCGCAATTATGCTATTCAGATTTACATTTTTCCTTTCTCAAATGTCTTCTCACTTTACATATTTGTTTCCAACAGAACAAGCCATTGCCAACCACCTGCTGTCGGTTAGTAATACCTTTTTCATAGGATCTGTCTTCATTTCTCCAATATTTGGAGTTCTTTTAGACAGATATCAGAAATACACCATCAAAAGTTTATCTGAAAATAAGATTGAGTCTCCAAGAGAAATTTACAACCAAGTCAATGGATGCTTCTTTGTGCCAAGTATTGTATGCTCTTGTTCAATGATTATCGCATCCTCATTAATGTTTGTGTCAAACAAATATACTTTCTACGTCGTATTTGCTAGCATGACGGTCATGAAATCATTATTGTTCGCCATTAATGCGTCATATATTTTCTCAGCTTTCCCAAAGAAATATTTCGGAACTTTAATCGGAGCTGTCTTTCTAACAACGGGATTCCTGAATTTGTTGCAGCAGGTAATCATTCCATTTGCTGCAGCCGACTCTCACCCAGATCTTATCAATTATATTTTATTGGGAGTTTGTTTAACAGCGCTCGCCCATGGGTTTTATTTGAAATTCAAGAAATGAAAACCTTTTTATAATTGGATTTTATATTATACAGATAAATATAGCATTTTATTATTTTTTTGTTGTTTTTATTTAATTACTTGAATAGATAATTTTGTGTCGTAATAAATATCACTGAATTTTATTTTTTTGAATAAAATAAGTAAGTTGCTAAGAGTGAATCATAAATTTGATGGATTTTTAAATTAACTTAATTAATATATTAAAAAAAGAGAGCTTGAAGACTAATATATCGATGTTTTTTGATACTCACGAATTTTCGGCACTGCCTTTTTCAAATGAATAGAACCTTAAATGAACCTTAAAAATCCTCGTAATTATTGATAATTTTAATCAACATTCAACCAACTAAATTTATTCATGAAATAAATAGTCATTTACTAAATATTGCTTGTTTTCGTGGCATACAGTGCTCAATACGACAAGCCCTAGTGTTCTGTAAGTATATAATATACTATCGATATATAAATACTACGATAACGGGTTTCGAGAACTCTGCCGTTCCAGAGGACATTTATCGACGAACCTATCGCCTTATACCACTGAGTCAGTACGACCTCCGACGACCTCACTCCATATAATACAAAAATGTACATGCCAGGCAGTAGCCTGAGATCATTGTGAGCTGTGAACCGATCAATCATAAAACATATAATTCATAGGATTACATCATTAAATATAAAATGACAATCAACAAAAGACTCCTTTCTGTTAATATCGGATTCAATAACACCCGATAAGGTTTTTGGCATAAAGTGATTGATTTTGTGACGAAAATGATGCGGTATAAATATATCTATTTTTGTGTGTGCGAGTTCGTGTGTATGCATTGATGCAGTAAAACAAACTCAAAATATTTTTTATTCTAGAATGTTCTATTTTTGATTTTTAATCATTTTAATGGCAATTTTTGTGCCATAATTTTTGTTTATATTTTTGAAATTTTATTTTTTAATTAGTTTTTGTTAAATTTGCCTCCATGATGGATTTGTGCATTTCCAGAACATTCCATATTAAATTAAAGTTAATTTTTATTTTAGAATCGTTTATTATGGATTCTTTACTAGGATTTTTATTATTTTAAACTAATTTATTTATTTTTGTTAACTTTTATTGTATTGAATGGCAGGGCCGCCGCGTACGATTGGTCATATTGTGCCCCGCACAAGGGCGCCGAGTGAAAAAGGCGCCTCTTTCACTCGGCGCCACCTCACTAAATAAAAAAAATTAAAATTAAATATAAAATTAAATGATAAAAAAGAAAAAGTGACAAATATGGATTTATTAGAGAGATACTGGAAACGCGGGCGCAACGTATACCTTATTCAACCACGCTATGAAAGCGCGCTCGTGACTTCGTGCGATGCGATCGGTGTAGATCGCTCAACTTCGTTCGATAAAGGAGTCACCGCGACGCGCGGCATTTCACATTTGCGTCTATTCAAGTTTACTTTTAGTCCAGTTTACGCAAATTTACGTCTAGTCAAGACCACCACTGTATTTGTCTTCTGCGTAAACCAAATATTTATTGATCTTCATCAGGCATTCATTATAAAATTTCAACGTAAGTATAATTTACAATATTAAATAACTAATTATATATTAAATAACAATATTAAATAATTATAATGTATAATAAATTTTAACTTAAAATCCTTAGATGCCTGGAATCGGAAAAAAATCAAAATTATCACGTGCAAATTTGTTCTTTTAAATTTTTGTGTACCGTCTCAATTTGGTATGATATATTGAATCTTGTCAATATTGTCAGCAAAATAATGCAAAAGCCCACATTCGATTTACAATTAGTAACAGAAAATCTTAATTCAATTTTGAACAACTTAAAAAGTCTTAGAACTGATGATAAATTTGAAGAACTTGTGACGTCTGCAATGGCTAAAGCTAGAGAACTTGATATTGAGCCTGATTTCCCTGAAACTTGAAAGCGAAAAAAAAGGAAGTTATTCGATTACGAAGCATCAGATGATACAGTGAAGGATGCAAAACATGATTTTAAAATTAACTTCTACTTCGCGATTCTGGACACCACTATACCGTCAATTTCAGAACGATTTCAACAATTACAACAACACAACGAAGATTTTAAAATAATACACAACATCAACCAACTAAAACAATGGGATAATGAGGATTTATTGAAACACTGCAAAGATTTGCATATAAAATTAACCGACGGTGCACACTTAAACGATGAAGATATTGATGGTATAGCTCTAAACGAAGAATTAAAAACCATTCAATTTTTTATAAAATCTGACTTGTCTCCTTCCGAGGTTTTAAATTACATTTATAAAAATGCATTAAATGAGATCTTCCCGAATATAACTATTGTATTACGCATTTTTTAACATTACCTGTGTCTTTTGCTTATGGAGAAAGAATTTTCTCTAAGTTAAAACTAATTAAAAACTATTTACGGTCTACCATGAAAGAAGAACGATTAACGGACTTATCCATAATATCTATAGAAAGCGATATTTTGGATTCCATAGATATTAACGATCTCATAAAAAACTTTGTAGCTGCTAAACTAGAAGAGTAAATATGTAAAAAGTATTTTGATTTTTGAGTGATGAATAATTATAAAGTAATCTAATTCTTAATATATGTTTGAGACAAGCAAATTTTATTGATTGCTTAGATTTAGTATTATATATTGTATGTATATAACCCATGCCTGTATATTATCGTATTATATAAGCTGTAATTATTTTTTAAAATAAAAGTATTCATTGGAAATATTCTAATGATTAAATTCATAAAAAGTCATAGTTTTTGACATGGGGGTTCAGTTCAGGGAAGGGCGCTGAAAAAAATCTGGCACAAAGGCGCCTCTTACCCACGCGGCGGCCCTGTGTAATGGCATCCATGATGTATTTCGCCATCTTTATGGATTGTTTTGGGGTTTTCTCTAAAATTTTCTTCTAGTTTAGTTTTTCTACAGTTTTTCAACTTCATTCGAGTTGGTTTTTGTACTTTTGTGCTTTTCTGTTGTGTTTGAGTCAATTTTCATGTGATACTTCTTGCATTTGTTTTGTTTTATTTTTTAACTTGAATGTTTTTATTTTCTGTTATTTTTACTCTTAATTATTATTGTTTATTTGATGTTGCATATTTTTATTTAACTAGACTTAGTGCTAGGTATGCGTGTTATGTACCACCGCATTTCGTCACATTTGCAAGATTTTTTTTTTTTTTTTTTTGACTAATGGGAGCACTAATTTTGCGCGCATGAGGAACTGGCAAAACCTGCGGTTAACTACGTATGATTTTAAAGGGCATAATAATAATAATAATAATAATAATAATAATAATAATAATAATAATAATAATAATAATAATCATGGAAAGGGTCACTATAATAATAATAACGATAATAACAATCATAATAACAATAATATAATAGTATAATAATAATAATATAATAATAACACTAATAATCGTGATAATTATGATAATGATAGGAACGATAATACCAAAAATAATAATAGGAGTAATAGTGGTAATAATAATGGCAATGCTAATAGTAATAGTACTAATTATAATGAAAATTCTAATGATGATAATAATAGTCATGATAGTGACCCCAATGAGGATGACGATATCGAGTGATGAGAAAACTAATATTACCACTTTAAAAATATACAATAATTAGAAATAAATTTTTGTTTAGAGTTTTTATGGTGAACTATCTTAAATGATAATATTAATAAATAATATTTGTATAATTAATGAATGATGTGTAATGAATAATATCTTATATTAACTCTATAATTACCATATAAATAATTAGAAGTAAATTTTTATTTTGAGTCTATAAATAATGTTTATATAACTAATGATTTTAACTTTACCATATAATTATAAACACCAAACTAACTCAAAATGTGACCAAAAAAACTTTTTATATTTTAACATGGGTCAAGGGAATCCCGCCTATTCAACAATGTCTTCTAGTTGTTTGTATATATATTACAAATATTTCCTCTTTAAATAATCTTTCTATAACATATTATACTATTGTTGGGCTGAGTTGAAAGCACGACTAGGAAAATAAGACAGGCATAGTTATAAATAAATAAAAATAAACACAAAAATTAAAATAAGCAGGATTCAGGAAATAAAAGAAATAATAAATTAAGAAATAAGAATTAAAACAAAGATTAAAAATAAGAAATTAAGATAAGAAAAAATACAATAATGAATAAAATGATGCAAAATTCAGTAGTTAATAAGAAAATTAAAGAAACAAATAAAAAATATAATAACGATAAGGAAAAAATAAGAAAAACAACTAAAAAACATCAAAATTAAATTAAATTAAAAAATTAAGCGGTACTCAATTTTGATTGGTCCGCACATATAGAAAAATTTCTATATAAGGTCGGCACTGAAATCAGAATTTCAGTGTTTAAAAATTATCGAATTTAGAACAGGGCCGGATCTATGGGTGGAGCGAGGGAGCGACCGCACCAGGCGCCAGAATCACACTGAAAAAAAGGCGCCTTTTCGATCAAATTGAAGAATAATTATTCTCAACAAAACTATCATACTGACTGTTATTATAACACGTATTTCTACATAATAATCTATATTTTGATAAATTTGCATTTTTGAGCGCTTTTCCTCTATATATATATATATATTATTACAATAATGTTAAATTTTTATTGAACAAAATTCAAATTTTTCACATTGCTTTGAAACTGTCTCTTTATTGGCGAAAAATCAAATTTAGACTTTAACAATATAGGCGCCTTTTCAAGAAGTTTGCTCCAGGCGCCAAAATAGTACCATCCGACACTGATTTAGAACTTAGATAAGCGACCGATCTACAATCAATATTAAAGCTTCCAATATCCAGGACAATCAGAATCATTAACATACTTCAGAGATTCACAGATAGAGACGTCGAGTAAATCGCCAAACAGTTTTCAACTCAGCCCACGAATAATTTACTTTGGACTAGAAACATCTTGGAGGATATTTAAGTTTTTTAAGTTTGATTTGATATGAATTTATTTGTAATTAACCAATTTGTAAATTATCTAAATAACTTAAATATAATTTAAAAAATGTTTTCTCTCTCTTCATTTGAATCATAGTAATGGTAAATTTTTAATGAATGTTTAGGATTAAAACCTTTTTAATTGTACTAGTAATTGGTAGTCTATTTTTATGATTTATATATAAATTTTATCTTTGAATTTGGTTCTATTAAAATCAGAAGAGTAACGTGGAGTTGAGATGTTTCCTATCATGGTGTGAGGGGCCTTCGGGTGCTCAGCCGGTGGATAGGAAACATTTCAATCACGCAGCTGATTCGGGCCGAAATATGAAGGCTTCCTCATGGGTCCGTCGCTGAAGGATACCTAAAATTTGGCAAGCAGTATTCGAGAGAGGTGGGTAGTAGGCAAAAAGGTAAAAACAGAGAGCTAGCAGAAATTCACACGGTGATCGAGGATGTCACACAAATTGTTATCTTCCGGCACTATCTTTACACACTTTAGACATGGTTTTCGTCGAAAAACCTGCACAACCACGTAAATTCTATCTTCCGATTTTCATTATTACATTAGGCACACCATAATTCTACTTCGAAATTACTCTTAGCATCTTTGTTAACCAACTTCACGAATTCTATCTCATCCAAACAATGTGTCCCACTCCAACTCATTAGTCGCGAATGTACTTATAATCAAAGCAATTTTTACCATAAATATGAAAATGCATTTAAAAAGGGTAATTTGATTACAAAATAACACATTAATGCAAAGTTTATTTCATCGAAACAACATAATCATATACTTACTGATAACGTTAAGTATACAGTCCGGAAATCCTGTCCATCCATTTTTCAGTGAATTGTTCGAAGTAGCACAATATTAACGAACTTCCAAGTTTTTCACGAATTATTGTTAGAAAATTCCATCCATGAAAAATAACATCCATGTGAACTGCGACATCTCTTGTGAGTGAACACCATACAATGATAAAAATATAGTGTCTGAATAGCTGACTCTGAGAAAAGACATACGGCAGTGTCGGATGAGTGAGAAAATAACAGCCAGCTTGTGGCAACAGAATTGAATGATCAAAATATGTCCATATCTAAACGGGACATCTGATTATTCACACCCTCGTTGATAGTTTCGATTACGAACTACAGTACAATTTCTAAAATTAGTCGATTCACACAACATTAGGTCTCGTCCAACAGCAGTTATCACTTACGCACACCGGCCGATAATACGCCGATTCCACGTAGGCTAGTCAGTAAAACATAATCGGTTGCATGTCACAAACTACGTCGAGAGCGCTCATCAAGGAATTATGTCATAGTTTAATCAAATTTGCGACCCCGTTCTGTCTCATCTAAACTAATAACGATCAGCGTACCTTTGCGTTTTTCGGGTCGATAAGTAAATCTAGCAAACCCGATAGCGAATGAGCAGTTTTTCTCTAATTAGTTCTAATATGGAGATAGTGAAGTGGAAAATTTCGGTGAACCAAGTTCTTCAGTTTTTGTTGATTTTTTGCTAAATGGGAAATCTACTCATTTCACCCACGATTTAAATTAAATAAACGTGTAAACGCTGGTATAATTTTTTCCAAAATCACCAAGGTCATTTTTCTTCAGTTTGAATATATGTTAAGATTTATTTTCCTTTTTATAATTGTCGTAATTACGGGTGCGACATTAAGGGTCCCACGCTCAATTTTTAAGTGGAGGGATAAAGTCAATCGTCTGGGGGGAATTTCTTTTGTCGGCCCAACATAATTTTCCCCTCATGAAATGAGATAAGTGAATGGTACGAATCTCCAACGGACAATAAATTTTTGTTGTAGAATAACTGATTTTTCTGTAAAGATAATAACTCATACTGATTATTTTTTCGTTTCCCTTTGTAGTCGTTGAAAATGATCCCAACTACTAAATCTGCTCTCAAACCATGCTTTTCTTGCGCGGACAAAAACGCGATAATCAAGGAGCTACAATCCCAGATAGGTTGATACAAGCGAAAAATAGACGAGCTGGAAGGCACATGGTTCAGCCCAGTGCAGATGAAGGAGGTACAAAAGAAACTGTACCGTAGCGAACACTGTCGCGATGCTCTAATCGCAGAAAGCCGATCTCAACGCAGCCTAATAAAAGAGCAATCGGAGGCTCTCCACAAAGTCTATCTACAGGCTGCTACCACCCGAAAAATCGTCCGCATTCCTATCCATGAAGCGGACAACATCTTTCCTGTTCACCACGACACTTCTTTTGATCAATCACCTCCAGCCAAGAAGCCTTGTCGCGAGTGTGTGGAAGCCGACCTTTCACCCAAGCCTACTGATGTGATCATCACCGGAACCAGCAAGGTGTTATCATCCATCACGTCTACGTCTGCGACGCAATCAAGTACACCTGTTGCTTCAAAACCCAAGCGACGGCAACTATCGAGAGCCAAGCGCAAGAAGAAACAACGAGACCGAGTAGCCGCGAAGGAGAGAAATCAAGCAACAAATGATCCGGATAACGCCAACAGTACCGCTCCGGTAATCGATTTGACGACAGGGACCCCAGGGCGCATCATCTCAGCCGCTGGCGTTACCTGGGAAGAAAATGCGTCGGAGTTTTTCGATCTGGAGGAACTTTTGACTGATACCGAATGGGAAAAGTGAATATCAGCTAATAAGTCGCAGTTTTTGCTCGCGAACAATCGCAATGAGCTATTGATCTTTAGATGTCGATGTATGTATATTGCGTGTAAACCTGTTTTGTGTTTGTTGTATGGTTATCGTCAAATAAATCATTTGTTCTCGAGTAATTCCTTTGCGCGATGTTTTGACATGAATTCTCCATAAATGTATGATGAAGCTCTTGAGACTCGATGATGTACTAAACATTGGTATCCAGCTTAGACACAGTGAAAGGATTGACGGCGATAAATTAGATAGACGTAAGCCCTTCTATCGGCAGTCGGGAAAAGGAAGTCGAGGCCTCAGAAAGGAGTAGTTCTAAGGCAGGGGCTCACCTGCTTTCTGGCGTCTCGCCGGCATAGTGCATTACTAACGTGAAGTAATTCACGGGTACTATGTTGGAGTATAGATTGTGCAGGGTTCTACCCGAGTTGACAAAAGAGTAAATGAGGTATGTGGAATGGGCAATCATCCCTTAGACGAGAAGGTAAAGTGGTTTAAGTCAACCGAGTAGTACCCCAGCACTATGTATATATTAACTCGCTATACATATCGACAAAAAGAGTCTTTCTACTCCAAACATTTATCTTTTTCTAGAAATTATTCTTATAAAACTCTCCTATTTGACGACAAGCAAGATGAATCGCAACCTCTTCAATCCACGAATAAAGAAACGACGAATACTATTCTAATCAATCTGAATAATGAAGGCCATGGCTTCGCCATGATTATCTGTAACTGCCAAATTATTCAAACTACCAATTATGTCACGAAATTTAACGCAAAGAGCAATGCTCTAGCGTTCAAAAGAAATATGAATTCTCCTCTTAGGCCAAATTAAACAATCAAAACGAACAACAAAAAAAAATTGAACTAAAAACAAAATTGAATATAAAATTTATTAGCTTAAAACATTTCATAAAAATTACACATTAAAAGAAAATTACCAAATCCACGATGGCATAAAATAGAAAAATTGAAAGTATTGTTTACTGTCTGAAATAACAAATTTTTTCTCTGTCTAATCAATTTATATCCAACTGAATGTGCAATCAGTATTTATACTGATTTTGACTGTGCATACATGCATTCTCTGTCACTATATCCAATCAGAATGCGATAAATTTTCATTACCTTTGCATGCATACATGATTATTTTATACATGTAATTATTTATTTTTAATTTAATTAGTTTAATTAATCAAAAAATTTTAATTTTTATTAATTTTTAGGATAATGTTGTTGGTTTTATTTTGGTTTTCGAAAACAATTTAGTTTTATAAATTTTATAATTTACATAATTTTATTATTTTTATTTTACCTATTTTTCATTTTATTAATTTTCCTGGATATTTCAATTTTTAAATTTATTTATTTAAAACATTTTCATATTATTAATTAATTTATTACCGATTATTTTATTTATTATAATTTATTTTCAATTTGTTAGATTTTTCGAATGCGATATTAGTAGTATGATATGTCACCGCCAGACCATGTCACCGCCAGACCACATAACCCCTCCCCCCCCGGGAAAAATTTTTTTTTTAAAAATAAAATGTCAAGGTCAAGGTCATTTATTTTTTTTAATTTAATTTTTTGTTTTAATTAATTGTCCTGGCGGGCTCATACTTTTTTTCATCCCAAAAATTAATGTTCCCACCAACGGATTTTATTGGACGATACCTCATCTTAAAGCCCAGTCCAAGACCTTTAAGATGAGATATAGATTCCTATCATACGATGACTCATCACATTTTTAGAACCAAGACAAAGACTAACCCAATGTCTCATAATTTTTTTTTCAAAATATTATTATTTTCAAGGTCAAGGTCAAGGTCATTTATTCTTTCAAGGCCAAGGTCAAGGTCATTTATTATTTTCAAGGTCAAGGTCATTTATTTTTTTTTTAATTTAATTTTTTGTTTTAATTAAGTAATCATTTTTTTTCAAGGTCATTTAATTTTCAAGGTCATTTATTTTTTCAAAATATTATTTTTTTTCTTCAAGGTCATTTATTTTTTCAAGGTCATTTAATTTTTCAAGGTCATATTTTAAAATTTAAATGTACAGAGTTCCCGACAACGATAATTATTCAACGATAGCTCATTTTAAAGCCCGGTCCAAGAACTTTCGATTGATCCATAGAAGGTATCATCATCATTAATATTGACAAAGTTATTAACATTTAACCAAAAATCATTTTCAAGGTCATATAATTATTAGTGGTCTGGCGGTGACATGGTTTTCGTTTGCCCAAAGGTTATCGTTCCCATTATCTGAATTTATTAATTGATAGCTTATTTTGAAGCTTAGTGCAAGATCTATCTACTGATGTATAAAAATTATCATCATCATTATTATTGGCAAAGTTATTAACGTTTTCCCGAGACCATTTTCAAGGTCATTTATTTTTTCAAAATATTATTTTTTTCAAGGTCAAGGTCATATGACTCAGCGTGATGACTCATCAAGGCCATTTTTTCAAGGTCAAGGTCATTTTTTTCAAGGTCATTTTTTTCAAGGTCAAATTTTAAACAAAGACATATGACTCATCAAGGTCATTTCAAGGACGTGTGATTCATCCAAGGTCATTCCCAAGGTCATATGACTCAGCGTGATGATTCATCAAGGTCATTTACTTTCAAGGTCAAGGTCTTTTTTTTCAAGGTCATTTATTTTCAAGGTCAAGGTAATTTTTTAATTTAATTTTTTGTTTTAATTAAGTGATCTTTTTTTTTCAAGGTCATTTATTTTTTTTTCAAGGTCATTTATTATTATTATTATTATTATTATTATTATTATTATTATTATTATTATTATTATTATTATTGGTAAAGATATTAAACACCTGAGCGAAAGATGTTATTATTATGATTATTATGATTATTATTATATATAGTCAGAGTTTATCCGACAAGATATTCTGTTCCCACACACATTCTATATACACATACCTTATTATTTCAAAGTAACACGCGCGGGGGTTATTATTATTATTGAAAAACATAAAATATTATTTACACACACACATGCACAACCCATTAACAATTATTATTATTATTATTATTGCAAATATTAGTGAAAAACATAAAATTTTTTTTTACACACACACATACATATACAACCCATTAAACTTTTATTATTATTATTATTATTATTATTATTATTATTATTATTATTATAATTAGTCAAAAACCTAAAATAAATTTTACACGCTAAGTTATGGGGTAGAGAATTATTATATGTTTGCAATATTCTGTGTTTGCCTTTACATGAAATTTTCAATAAGGAGCGATAATTTTACACATACATTCTATATACACATACCTTGTTTAACATGGGTGTATACTCCTAGTCTATCCGACAAGATATTCTGTCTCCCTATGGGTATTGCTAGCAAGGGTACTACTCACATTCAACATGTCGCAAGGGTATATTAATTAAGGTTAGTAAATAAAACTTATCACACATACTATTTTAAATAACATTTAAACGATAAAAATCAAGACAAGAGAGGACAAGGCAAAGTTTATGCATTTAGTATTGCCAGGCCTAATGAGCAGTGACCAAATATCTGTGCCTGAAAGACACGGTGGATATTTGTTCGCGTCCACAAGGGTCGTCTGTGCCTCCCCAAGTGGGGTCAGAAGCACCTGGGCATTATAGCTTTCCGTACGGAACATTACGCCTAGCATGGGTAGTCAACTACCAGCACATTCGAAACGTATAATTTCAAAATACATGCGTCATTGGCACTATAACCAAATTAATTAATGTTTTCACTAACACAAATATATATTTACAGAGGCCTCCCACTAGTTGGATTACAACCGCCCACCACGACGATCAGCTTGTAAATATATATTAATTAAGGGATAAAGAGGACCCACCCAACCCTATTATATTTAATTTACAAAAGGTTTCTGCTGGTAATCTATCTCAAAATTATCATCTCCATCGGGCCATTTGGAATACATCTTGCAAATTGGACGTGTTTCTTAGTTTCTGATGCGGTGTCAACTATCATTGCTAAAATTTATATTGATTTAAAAGCAATTAACTTACATTATCTAGCATTTTATCGTCACAAATTAAATTCTGTTTGACTATTAGGCAACTGTTATTTGTGGTATAATTTTTCAATGTCAATTCCCACCATAAAACACAGATATTTAAATATCATATATATATTTTAAAAGATTAATTCATGTCTTACATTAATAATAATATTCTTCAGGTATGACGAGTACTTTACTTAATTGCTAAAACATCGATTTTTCCCATTTTTCTTGACATTCGTTGAAAGTTTACATAATTTAAGTCTGATAATTCATGTTGAAGGACACCCACAATCAGCTAATTCATTAAAAAATCCAGAACATAACTCCTTTAGTGTTTCACCATTTAGTTCATCTTCTTCATAATCATATAATTCATGTTTTAATAAAAAATCTCTAAATCCAGAACATAAGTTTTTTAGTGTTTCACCATTTTGTCTTCCTCATAATCCAATAATTCATGTTTTAATAAAAAATCTCTAAATCCAGAACATAACTCCTTTAGTGTTTCACCATATTGTCTGGTTCATCTTCTTCATAATTCATTTTCTTCATTACTAAGTAAAATAATTAAAATATTGTAGTAAATTCTTTATTTACTTACTTTATGGATACTAAAACGAAAGAAATAAAGTTATATGAAAAGTTTATTTAAATAATTCAAATTTAGTATTTAAAAATATTTAAAAAATTTAGTTATTTAAGTATATTTAAACATTATTATATAGTATAACTTTATAAAATATTATAATTTTATGTATTCTAAATTTATTAATAAATACAGTATAATTTATATAATATTATGTATTGTAAATTTAATATATCCTTCATTTAATTTTTTAAATTCAAAAATGAAGATTCTTTAAATTAAAAAATATTCTGTTAGTATTTCCAAGCAGAAAACAACGAATTCAATATTTAAAATCTTAATTTTCATGTTGTTAGGTTTGTGGCCAGAAGTTAATCGCCATCTAATCGTTTGTTCTCAATTTCGCTCATTTTTGTTCAAAACATTCAGGTGAGTTGTTATCTGGAAAGTTTCTTTTAGCTCAGCTTTGTTAAAACACTCACGGTATTCTTGAAAGATGCGACACTCGAAATAAATTAACAATGGGTGGTCATCCATACATGTTGTTCGTCTGAGCTGTCGATTTATTTGGAAATAGGTATATTAAAAACATTTACGGTATCATTCAGTAAAATAATATAGTATTTTTTAGTTAATTTATAAATAACAGTATTTTGATATATCAATAAAGACCATATACTCAGAGTTTATCCGACAAAATATTCTGTCCCCCTATGGGTATTGCTAGCAAGGGTACTGGTCACATTCAATATGTCGCAATATTAATCAGTTAGAAATTCTTAGATAATTTAGTGAGATGATCGTGAATATTTTAAATGTAACTTTACACTTATGTCGAGCAACTAATTTATTGGTTAACTTTGTAGTCATTTAAAGCAAAAGGTATTCATCTAATGTTCGTTACAATAGTTAATAATATGAGAAAAACATGGTCATTATTCATTGATAATTTTAAATTCTTTATCATTTGGAGTAAATTTGTTTGAGGCAAAAATAATTAAAGGAGTAGAAATACGGTTATCATATAACCAATTAAGGGGCTTATTAGTTAGAAATATAGGGTTATAATTCTTTTCTAATTTAATGAGATGATCATTGGGTGTAATATATCTTTGTGAGAAATATATGGTTAACCTTTTTAAATAGGGATTTTTGAGTAACCAAAACAGGGATATTTTGTGCAAATATTTTAAGAATATTGGTTAACTTTGTCATTTTTAGTCATTTAAAATAATATTTAGCAAAGGTAATTTAGCAAAATATCATTGAAAGATTTATCCATCCGATAATAATATTCCTTCAATAGATTAACTGATATTCAACCGATTTAATTTCTAGAAATCTAATTAAAATCATAAAATTCATCCAATAAAGATCAATTTCTTTAGCTGTTGTCGATTTCCAACTTTTAAGTCAATATTTTTGTCACTGATGTCCCCACAATGAATAAAATAACTTCTTAAGTAAAATAATTTAGAGCAATAACCTTTGATATCAATTAATTCTAAAGATTTCAAATATTTCATTGTGAAAACCAAGTAAATTGATCATTAACCATTAATAAAACAGTGGATAATTAATAAAAAACTGGTTCTAAAACATAAATTATTGTGCAATAACATTCATCACAACCTCTAAAACGATATAATTTCACAGGAACTATTATTAATTCATAGCTAAATACTGACTATTTCCCTTTAAAATTTTACAAATAAGAACATTGTCGATTTAAATAGAGATTTCAAACATTTCCACCTTAACTGATCCCTCACCAAATATTTCTATCATTTTAAACACCCCCTTAAAAATCATCTATTACCATCTTAACCAACCAACTTTAATATATCAGACCTTTAATATATCAATACTCTTAAAATCCATAGAAAATTCTTCAAAATATGAATTTTATTTAATTGTTACAGACATCCTTCCATTGAAATAATTTAGTATCTAAATTCATGTAGTAAGAACCCATTAAAAAATCAAAATTTACTAAAATCAATATTTTCTACAAATATTTTACCACATTTACCATCAAATACCTAACTAGAGATGATAATATCTCATTGATTGATCATAATTCTTCATCGATTCAACTAATTATAGCCATTATAACATGATATATCTTTCAAAATCACAAATTTCAGTATATTTTACATTAATTTTCAAGTATATTTCAAATATATCATCATCGTGAAAAAATTAGATGGTTTCAACTTTAGATTTTCAATATTTTAAAGTTCATCAATGTGTAAATATTCTTAGAAAAATATATGAAAAATTATTTAGTCAAATTATCATTATCATCATCATCAAAATTAATTTTTATTTAAAATTTAAAAACAAGTCAATAAAATATAGCAAATTATCAAGAAATTAACTAAATTTGTCTTAGAATTAACACTAAAACCTTAAATATTCTTTCAATTAACATGAAATTCACAAAAATAATTGTTAGTAAAATCCCGCTAACGCTAAAAATTACCAATGAATTTAATGCCAAATAATAACCAAAAATTTGCCTAAATAAAATCATTAAAACACAACAGTACCTTTACGACCAGTACCCTTACGGGCAGTACCAATTGTGAACAGTACCCATAGAGGGAGAAAATATCTTGTCGGATAAACTCAGAGTATATATAATAAAACGAATTAACAATAACTTCATCAAATTGAATCAGTCAAATTAACACAAATTTTAATAAAAAATCTTATTCTAAAATGGTAAGAAGCGTAAAATCGAAAGATAATTTTAATAACACAGAGATAAAATTAACAAAAAAAAAATAAAAAAATTAACAAATAATAAGGGTTTTTGATTTATACATTAATGGAAAATAAATGTAAATATACCGAGAAATGGCATAGATAAGATGGAAATATATTAATTGCATTTATTTAAAATTATTTCATGAAATTCATAAAAATTTATAAAAATGATCACTTTAATAAAAATAGTTAATAAAATTTTCAAAGAAATAGTTGTTGGGAGGATTAGTGGAAAATGGGGGGTTATAAGTGATGAGGATTTATAAATTATTTCTAATAACGAATTAAAATATTTTTATAATGTGTTGGGCTAAGTTTCGAGATTGTTGAAAGTCGGGTTGGGGATAAAATAACAGGATAAAATAAAATTCATAAAAATCACGAGAAATACAAGAATAACTAAATTAGAAAAAACAATAACAGAAATAAGAATATAAAGGAAATAAAAATAACTAATAAAATAACAAAATTTGCGAGACGGAAAATAAGATAGAAAAGGAAAACTACCCAACATACATAACAATGAAGGAAAATAAAATAACAAAATTTAAGGAAAATAAACAAGAAATCAGGAAATAAACAGAAATAAAACCATTTTCAAATAAACGATTAGAATAATTAAAACAAAAAATTGTACTATTACCAAATAGCCACAAATTCGCAAGGAAAAACAGGAGGAAAAATAAGAAAAAATAAGAAAACAAATAAAACAATAATAAAAATAAAAGAAGTCACAAAAACCTAGTATAATACATTAAAAAACATAAAAACAATAATAAATAATAATATTACACACAAGGCGCGCCCTGATTGGACGAAAAATAATATATAACGAAAGAGAAAAATCTGTAGAGTACCACTTTTAATCGTTACTCTACAGGTAGAAATTTTTATTGTCACGACCACTTTTAATCGTTACTCTACAGGAACCATTTTGCAGACACTCAATCCTAAGCTATACCAAGCACCGAATACAACAGGAACAGGATCTACATTTAACAACAGACAATTTACGACCTAGATTTGAACTACATAAGGAGAAGATACCAATTAACAGGAAACTTGAACCCGATTTTCAACGAATTTATAGTAAGATGGATGAATTTTGTTTTATTATTTGTCATGTATACGTATAAAGGGCTGAAACAATTTAATTTTAATAAACATATTTGCAATTTCAAAGGTATTTCTCTCTCTATGGTGCTGGCGACGAGGTCGTCTGGGAATCCAATATGATGCGGGAAATTCAAATGAATCTGTAGAAGAAGCGATGAGAATGAATATTAGAGGTGATATTGAGAACCTAGATGAAGTCAGTAGTGCAGCAAATCGGAAAAGTTCCACAATTGTGATTATCATGAACTGGCATCATATTCGGGACTCAGACGGCGTGGTCGCCAGACAAGTAATTTTGCATATAATAAATAATTTCACAACTAGTGTATCCATTTATTTAATTTTATCATACAATTTTATAATAATTTTTATGAATATCAATGAGTAGTGATTGAGGAGATAGAATCGTCCCTCCTGGCGGTCTAAGAGTGGTGGCAGCGATGATTGCCGCTCTTAGGTGGGTCAGGAGGGGTGAGGCTGTCTGATGTATGATAGCCATTTTGCACGGAGAGGATTTTCCACCGAGTGATGATCAGTTACAGTCACGCGATAATTTCCTTGAAACGATAATAGTCCGGCAGGATGCAGGAAAATCCATCGACGGAGAATCCCAGAAAGTCTTCGAGATTTCGAATTTTGGCGAACGACTACGTCACTCTTCGTAACTTCTTATTTACAGGTAAAATCCACGGGATTCATCTGAGTTTTTCTCTTGTCCGAATGTAGATTTATTCTAGGATGAACATCGCTAAGAGGTTAGCGGATAAACCTCTCATCTCGACTTCATCTCAGGTGCCGTAGACGCGAAAATCCATCTTGTTAGGCCTTTATCATCAATAACCGTCGAATCTAGACGAAATCCGAAAATTTATCGATAATAAATGTAAACACTTACTTCAGTTCTGACGAAAACTCGATGACAGCCAGTTGATACGATTTATCTTACGATTTGACTCTCCTTTGAAGAGATGGGGACAGATGGATAAGGAAGCTTTCCGAAAACTCTAAGCGAATAGATTAAGAGGGCAACGACCACTTCATAAAACCAATCGTCGACGATTGGTTGTAGTAAATAAAGCCCATCGAGCGATAATGAGAGAATTAGTGACTAGCCGATCATTTTAGAGTTAAATTCCAAGATTAGAAACATCGACATTTCAATTTATATCGTTTAATTCTCTTTTAACTAAAACTCATCGATAACAGTAAGCACTAATGAATCAACGATACACATCTACGAGTCGGCCAGTGGCAGAAAATAAAATAAGGCACGGCATCGTTTATACATACACGCAAACTACATGTGCCGGATTGAGTAACATCCTAGCGAAGAATCAAAAGCAGCAATTCCTAAAATGAGTTACGGCAAAGCACACACTATAACCACCCCTCACATAATCAGATCCAATCCACACACGCATACATACGAGAATAACACCGTTGATATGGGGATGACGTCAAGAGTTTCCATGACTACCCTCACGCGCCGATTCAAATTTTATTTGTAATAATTTTATAATAAAAATTAACCGATATTAACACTGCCTAAAAACCTTTTTCTTTACAAAACACATGTGTTAAATAACAGTCATCGTTTCCTAGGACAATGATAGTCCAAGCCCCTGACTTGTCGATCGAATTTATTACAGTTTGGCAGTTGTGGAAGTGGGGCGAATAATGTTAAAAATTAGGTTCGAAACAAATCACGCGTCTCCCGAATTTTTGAAAACCATTGAGATAAAACCATTTACTAATAAAAATGATGTTGGATGTTGACCATTGCTATAGATATTGCTGAGTGGAATGATTGATGGTGTGACTGTGTTCGTGGGTGAATGTGTAGACCTCGCATAAATAAACCCATTGATTATCATATATATTTTCTGAATTTCTAGATGTCTTCCAAATCTAATACAGCTAAGGAACTTCGCCCGTGCTTCTCATGCGCGGATAAAAATGCCGACATAGCACAACTACATCTGTACATCGGGGCATTAAAAAAGAGAATCGATCTCTACGAAGGTACGTGGTTCTCCCCGCCACAAATGAAGGAAGAAAGAAGCAAAATACTGCGGCTAGAACACTGTAGAGATAGCCTGCTGGAGGAAAGCCGTTGCCAACGGCTGACAATTAAAGCGCAATCCGAAGCCCTCCACAAGGTCTACACGGAGGCAGAATTGACTAAAAGGGTTCGGGAATTTCCCGTCTTGGACAACACCAATGTTTTTCCACTGCACCACCAGACGTCTCTAACATCTGCGTCGAACTGTCGAGGACATGGCTCTTGTCTGTCGCCCATTCCAGCTCCGGTATTATCCGGTCATCAGCCCTTGGTAGGTGGCTCTTCCGACCCTATCCTGACTCCAGTGGTGGTGGCACCCTCTGCCCCATCCCTCGCGAATAACTCGATGCCTTCTCGCAAAAGGAAACGGCCAACCAGAGATGCGATGGCAGCACTGGAAGCTTCGTTATCAGTGGCCCAGTCCACCCTCAAAGAGATTTCAAGTACCCATGTGATTCCGACCAAGGAAATATTTCGAATTGTACCGGCCGATGGTATCAAATACCTCGCCGACCGTCGCTTGCCAGTGGACATTGACGAAGTGTTCGCCGACGGAGAAGTCTTTTAATAACGTGAGGTGACGACAGTGTTGATCTACCTGGTCGGATATGTTCGCAACCCCCTTCTAGCACCTGACAACTTCTCATTTTTTAGTAATTGTGTATTGGATTTTAGTGAAACCTCTGTGGTTCTGTAAATAATACGTGTCGTATAATTAATATAATCATTTAATATTTAATGAGTTATTTTACGAGAATGATGAATGAAACACCCGATTCGATTGATGAACTAAATGGATGGCAATTGTATGAAGGTCGTCCTTTTGGACCAGGGTCGACCCGAGAATGTATAAGATTGTGGGTAAGTCCTTCTGAGGCACCTTAGAACCTGTACCGAGAGGGGGTTAATAGTAGTCCTAAGAGTAGTGTGTTTATATCCCTAACCAAAACAGCCACCCTCCAAATCACTTAAACCATTAGAAAAACAACACAAAACTTATACTTTTATAGTATTTTAACCCTATATTTTGAAAACAACCACCCTTAATGACTCTAACTGTTTTAATCTTTAAAGCCTCAAACTCAAAAACCTCAAACTAAAAACATAAAGAGAATAAAAAAGAAAATGGTATTATGAAAAGTTAGAGTTAATTTGACTCATTAAAAAATAAAAAATTTTATGAAATAGTAAAACTGCTCTGAGAGGACAGTGGTATTTTTTTTTTTCCACTGTCCTCTCAACAGTTTTTTTGATCCGGATCATTTTTTTTTTTTTTTATTTATTTATTTTTTTATTTTTTATTTTTTTTTTATTCAACCTCTTTCGTTTATCGAATCTCTTCCAATATACAAGCTGGCCAGACTCATACATCAGAATCAATCCGATAATAGCAGCACACCTTATTATTCGCTTCTCGCTCACGAAGTCGATTTCAACGGCGTTTTAAGTGTGCTGCTCGAAAGTACAAATGAATTCGAAAGCGAATCCGAAAGAGGTCCGAAAACAACCAAGAAATAAATGTGCACATTATAGAATCGATCCGGGGGTGTTCGAAAGACTGGTGGCGATAATTACCGGTTCGCCACCATCACCCGTTTCAATATTTTTTTTTTCATATTTATGTTTAAAAAATAATTAATTAATAAAATAAATAAAATAAAATAAAAATAAATAAAATAAAATATAAATCTAAGATACCCACAATATTATTTTCAAATTTTTAATATTATTTTATGTTGAAAAAAAAACTAACCTCAGATGTGATTTGAACCACTATCCATTTGTACAACTGTGCCAGTCTATTCCCACTGCGCTATCGGAGTTCGGATTTTTGTCATTTTTTAAATTTTTATTATAAAAAATGAATAATATAAATCTTAAAAAATAAAATGAAAACAGAGTATCCAATAAAAAAATTTTTTCTAAAAATGAATTGTAATATTTGTAATAAAGTTTTTAAAAATAAAACTGGATTAATTTCTCACTTAAAATCGAAAGCTCATTTATTAAAAGAAAATAATCTTAATGATACAAATTCAAAACTTTGTCCTAAATGTAAAGGAAGATTTCTACATTCTGGATATAATAAACATTTTGAAAATTGTATTGGGAAAAATAGAGAAATATTTACATGTTCTCATTGTAACTTTTCAACAAAACTAAATTTCTATTATTTAGAACATATAAAAGAATGTAAAAATAAAAAACAAAATTCTGACGATGAGGAATGTCATTCAGAAGGAGAACCTGATCATGTTGAAAGAGAAAAATATAACTGGGATAATTTTAATCATATAGATGAATTTCAATTAAAAATTAATGGACCTGCAACTCCTGGAGAATATATAAATAAAAATAAAAAAAATATTAAAAATTCTTTCACTGAAGCTTTAAAAAATTATAAACCGACAAGGTATAATGTTATAAAATATAAAATTATAATCAAAGCAAAATACTGGCGAGGAGCAGAAGAAAAGACAACACCCTTAGATGTTGAAATTGGAATACCTTTTAAATATTTATTTTCAACTAAAGGATTTGATAAAACCATCAAAGAAATAATTAAAGCAGCAGAAGCAAAACAAGAGGAAGTAGAAAATGAATTAGGAGATTCAAACTTAGTATTCAACTCTTTCCAAACTTTAGTGATTGATTATTGGAGAGGATTACCACCCAATCCTAAATCTTATATTCCTACACCCTTTAAATCTAAAAATGTTATAAACATACAGAATAATGATAACAAATGTTTCATCTGGTCAATACTTGCACATTTACATCCTCAAGAATCAAACCCTCAAAGAGTTTCAAAATACAAACAATATGAAATGAATTAATATTTCCCAAAGGATTCAAACATCCAATGAAACTAGAAGACATTCCAGAATTTGAAAAATTAAATAATCTTAAAATTAATATTTATGAACGTGTTAAAGGGAAACATGTTAATAGCAGAGAAATTATTCCAATTTACATTTCTGATAGTGGAACCGTTAACCCTAGAGAAATATATCTTTTAATCTTGGAACAACAAAATAATCAACATTATGTTTTAATAAAAAACTTTCAAGCTTTTACATCACCAGAGAATCCAACTAGTGGAGGAGGAACATGTAAAAGATGTCTTCATTATTCAACAACTAAAAACTCTATGATTAAACATACAAGATTTTGTGAAAAAGATGAACCAGCTTTAATTAACATGCCTAAAGATCCCAAGATGCATTTTAAAAACTTTTCAAATTTACTACAAACAGTAGGAGTGATTTATGGAGACTTTGAATCTATAAATCGTAAACAAGATTTGGTTAATCAATATTTAAAAATAATAGAAAAAAATAAACTCATGGATTCATGGAACTCCTCAGGAGAGAAGATGAAACCAGAGAGGATGAAAGCCTTTCTAAGAAAAAGAAACAAACCTAATAGTGTTAAAAAAACTAAACAATTACCATCTGCTTATAAATTATTATTTAAAAGCAATTATCCTGAACTCATAGAATCTAGAGAATATACACTTTTAGGAGGTACCCCAGAAGAAGTCTTGGATCACTTTACTAAAAGTATAAATGATCTAGAACACGAAATATTTAAAGTATTAAAAACAAAATATGAAATAAATTTTTCAACCGAACAATGGGAAGAATATGAAAATGCTTCAAATTGTTGGATGTGTAAACAACCATTTGAGGATTCTTCAGATACAGAGTCTTTAAATATAGAATCTTTGAATAATGAATCTCCGAATAATGAAACTTTTGAAGAAGAAGAACAAAGAATGTTTCATGAAAGAATGCAATCTTTGAAAAACATAAAAGTCCCCGATCATGATCATTTAAAAAAGGAAAATAATTATCGAGGAGCAGCTCATAAAAATTGCAATCTTAATTGTCATACTCCTAAATTTGTACCTGTTATATTTCATAATCTTTTTGGTTATGACATACATCTATTTATTAAACATTTAGCAGCAAATGCTAAAAACTCTTTCAAAGTTATAGGACTTACAAAGGAAAAATATAAATCAGTTGAATATGGAAAATTAAAATTTATAGACTCGTTAAACTTTCTCCAAATGTCTCTAGATGGAATAGCTAAAACAATGAAACCAGAAGATTTTAAAATCACTCGAGAATTCTTGGAAAAAAATAATATTCCTCTAGAAGAATATTCTACATGTTTAGCAAAAGGAATATATCCTTATGACTATGTTGACTCGTTTGAAAGATATAATGAAACAAGTCTTCCTAGCCAAGAAGATTTCTCTTCACAACTTCAAAAATATCATATTACAAATCAAGAATATTCTCGAGCAAATAAAATGTGGGAATTATTCAAGTGTAAAACTTTAGGAGAATATACAAGTATGTATTTATCCTTGGATGTTTATATTCTAGCAGATTGCTTTGAAGAATTTACAAAGTCTTGTTCTTAAACCTTACAATTATATAACAGCACCCTCTTTAGCTTGGGATACTTTATTATATACCATTTGGACTTCAAATATAGAAGAAGGTGATAAAATTATAGATCTTTTAACTAACCTCGATATGTTTAACCAAATTAAAACAAACATTAGAGGAGGAGTCTCTTCAGTAATGGGGAATAGAGAAATAAAAGCTAGAAATGCAATAACTACTAGCAGAAGACTCTCTAAACACCCTAATGATCCATATATAAAAATTAACAATGAGGAATTAAAAGAATTATTAGAAACAATGAAAAATCCTATATTTATACTTTATATAGATGCAACAGCTTTATATTCAGGAATTATGACTCAATATTTACCAATGGGTAACTTTCATGAATTATATCCTTCAGAAGAATACCCTGAAGAATCCTTAAAAGACCTTATAAAAGAAATACTTTCAACACCTAAAGATTCTCCAATAGGTTACTTTGTAGAATGTGACTTATTATATCCAGATGATATAAAATCAGGAACAAGATATTTCCCTTTAGCTCCTGTAAGAAGAAAGATTAATGTTAACGAACTTTCTGAATGGCAAATCTCACAAGATAAACCTCCAACAATGAAACTTCTTTGTGATCAAACAGATCGAAGGTTTTATCTTTGTCACTATAGACTCCTCCAATTTTATCTTTCACGAGGTATGATATTAAAAAAAGTTCATAGTGTCATAAGATTTAAACAAGCTCCATTCATGAAAGCTTTTATCGAGGAGAACATTAGGTGCCGAAACATTGCAAAAAGAGAAGGTAACCTTTTTAAAGATAATAATTATAAACTTTTAAACAATTCAGTCTTTGGGAAAACAATGGAGAATGTTGATAAATATACTCATATTGAACTTTTAACTAATACTACCAAAGATATTAAGCGCTATAATCGTATGCTAGGAAAGCCTACATTTAAAAACGCACAAGTATTTTCTGAAAATCTTACTGCAATAGAACTAAAGAATTTTGAGAAAACATACAATAAACCAATATTTATAGGGTTTACAATTTTAGAACTTTCAAAATTACAAATGTATGAAACATATTATAACATCTTACAACCTATATATGGTTCTAATATATCAATGCATGCAATGGATACAGATTCAATGTTTTTAACAATAAGAACTCATGATTTACAAAGAGATATAGCCGAAAATCCTATACTTTCAAATTTAATAAATTCATCTGGAGAATTATTTTCGTTTAAAGATGAAAAACCTTTTACTCCTATAGAAAATGGAATATTTATTCGTGCTAAACAATATTCATACGAAACATTTAGAAACCCTGAATTTATAACTAGATCATTTATATTTAAAACTCCAGAAACAGAGGAAACCATTACACATAGATATCCTATATTTCCTAAAGGACCAGAGGGACAAGAAGAAAAAACCTGTAAAGGATAACAGATGTAAAGGAATACAGAAATCAGTTGCAAAGAATCTTTCTCATCAAGATTATATAGATACATTGAATCCAAATCATAAAGATAAAATTGATGAAATACATCAACTTAAAAGTGAAAACCATGATATTCACTTGATAGAATCTCAAAAAGTATCATTATCAAATTATGATGATAAAAGATTCATCCTAAGTGATTTAAAGACAACTCTACCTATTGGAAATAATTTAATACCGATAATAAAAAATCTAGAAAAGTTGAATAAGTTATATGATACAAATATTACCGATCTTGATATTTATAATGTTGAAATTATTTATCCCGAGAGAGAAATCGAGAAGCCTTTATATTCTCAAGTTTTTAATCCTATATGTTTAGAACTTAAATATTTTAATACTGATTCTGAATATATAAAAGGTCTAAGTGATAAAGGATTTAAAGATCATAAATTAATGATTCATAGGTTGGCTTTCAACCATAACTGAAACCAACGATATTTAATTTTTTAATAATAAAATGTCGACAATTAATTTAAGCAACTATAGCAACCTGATCTACTTTTTTATATATTTATAATTTTAAGAATCCTTTAACCATTTCTCTCGTTTAATTTTTTTATTAGTTATAACATTAGCACTTTTCAATCTATTAATATTATTTTTAATATCTTGTATTATTTGATTTGATTTCATTATTTCATCATCAGTTAAGATTCCATCTTCCAAAGCTTTTAATTGAAATAAAAATAATTTAGAGATTCCTAATTCTATTGATAAACAAACTTCACGATATAAACTTTTCTTTTTAGAAGTATAAGATAATGAAACTATTTCAGTCAAGAAACCATCAGCTACAGAAATACTTCCAAGTATTACAGGTGCTATTGTTAAAACTGGTAAAGTTATAGGTAAAATAACTGTTAATATTGCAGATGTAAATCCTAAAGAATAACCTATAACTTTTAAAACTGTATTCCCTTTATTCCATCTATTTTTAATTTTTTTATAATGCTTTAATAAATCTTTTAAATGTAAGGTTTCTGATTTGAATTCTTTTACTCTCATAATTTCAAGTTCTGTGGGAGCCGAGGCCTTGGAAGAATAATATCCTGATGATCTCAATTCTGGATATATTTTTTCTTCTCTTACTTCTTCCATTTTAATAATTAAAAAAATAAGATTTTATTATCTGGCACCAATACTCGGATATCAAAAGAAACTCTTGTTGAGAGAATATCTTTATACAATTCCATCAATGCTTTACGAACTTCATTAGCATCAACCTTTTTTTCATAAAATATTAAATCTATATATTGTACAAGTGAACTAGAAAAATGAATATTCTTACTTTTAACTTTATGTGGTCCATGTGAATGAATATTAACATACCAATCTCCGTGTGATAAATCATAACTAGTCATTATAACATCACCCTTTTCAAGCTTACTATTGTAATCACATTTCACAAACCATTTCATTCTTTCATTATCATCATCAAATAAAAGGAAATAAGGATCAATAATCTTTACAATCATAAAAACACTCCAGGATTTACTATTTGTTGTTATAAAATTTGGTTCTATAAAATGTTTATATGTATGGGGTAATAATGTTTTATTCTGTTCTAATTCAGCAGCTCTTTTTCTAATACTATGTGTAGTGTTAATGTGTGTTCCATGAGATTCTAAATTTGAAATTCTTTTATTAAATGATGTAATCATCTCATTTATTATATTATATATTGTATTAAATTTAGTATTCATAATTTGTTTATCTTTAGAGTTTAATATGGTAGTATTTAACTTTACAACTTGTTCAGTTAACAGACTTTGTAACTTGTCAAATTTATCATTAAATCGTTGTTCGATATTATTAAGCTTTGATTCCATTGAATCCATTTTTGTTGTTAATGAACTTTCAATTCTTGTTGTTGTTAAATCAATTATAATTTTTAACACCATCAACATATTTTTTATTAACTGCATCAGCTTCATCAGTTGGTAAAGATAAATCTTTTATCTTGTGTCCATTTAAAATTAAATCACCCTTCATTGAATCACCTCTTTCATTAATATATTTATTTTCTGTTAAAGTTAATATTTCTTCTGTATTAAACCCTGTTTTTATTGTTCCACCACCTCTATTACATGGAATATAAGAACTCATTTATTAATAATTTAAAATGACATATAGGGCTTCACGTGGAACTTCGTGTGAAACTCTGTATTCAAACCTGTTTCAAATGTAAATACATTGAAATCTCTTCTCCATTAAAATCAATCAATTCTCCTTCTTGGTTAAGAATTTTAAAATTAATATCCATTATATATTTTCTACATAAAGGTAAATAATTTGGAGGATTCATTCTTTCAACTATTTTATATCCCATAGGAACTGTGTTTGAGGGAAAGGAATATAAAACATTTGTTTGTTTACCATTATTATAAGAACCTGTTATACAATCGCAATGAATATTTATTGTGTTTGTATTTATTATTTTTATAATATTTTCTGATGTTATATTCTCAACTACAGGTGTCATATAATGGTTTCGTGTAAATCCTAAAATTGTTCTAAAGAAACTATTATTTTGAAAATGAATTCCTATATTCTCTAAAGTCATTATACATTTTGAAGTTGGTAAATCCATTTTAATTTTAATGACTCCATTTGTTTTTTTAGAAAGTATATTATTTAAATCTTTTATCTCATAAGCTCCGGGTTCGATTGTTATTATAATCTTATCTGTAGACTTTGGGCTTATATAATAAAATATGTTATTATCTTTAGTTATATTAAAAATAGTATTATAAGCACAAAACCATAATAGTCCTAATTCATAATTTAAATTTTGATCTAATTTAATTGAATCTTGAAAGTTTATAGTAAAGTCTGATTCTTTTGAATTTATAGATAAAGTTCTTGAATATTTATCTGACATTATGTTTACCATTTTTTTTAAATTATCTTCCGGAAGGTTGCGAAGCTCCATTTTCATAGTAGAGATTTTAAATCATTATAAATTTCTTGGATTAAGGAAGTGAAACCTTCTCCTTTGGATTTATTCAATCTATACAAAACATATAAGCTTAAAATACCACATATTTTAGTATTATTAGGTTGAACTTGTAAAGAATTAAAAGTGTAGTCCGAGAGATAGTCTTCAACTTCTTTAGTGGGTTTAATCCCAAAAGAATCAAAGTAGATAGATTTATTATATATACAAACCCAATGAGATCCTTTTTCATTTGAATTTTGATAATTTATAATGATATTCTTTGATATTCTTCTTTCAGACTCGACAATTCATCATTCATTAATATTTTTATTTTTAAATTTAAATAATCTGCATAATCTTTTAAATCAAAATTTGTTTTTGTATTTATTCCAAATGTTTTTAAAAAATCTAATATTGAAGGAGTCATTTTATATTTTATAACTTCGTATTTATAACTTCGTATACTTATTAAATTTATCTTTTGAAATTATTCCTTGTTTTAATAATTCTTTAGAAATCTTTAAAATATCAGAATCTAAATTATTATGTCCTGCTTTTTTAGCTGCTAATAGTTTTCTTAATTCAATAAAAAGATTGATTGGGTTTATGTCCTTGCCCTGACCCTCGCCCTTTCCCTCTCCCTGACCCTGGCCCTGACCTTCTGTAACAATATAACCCCTTTCATTTTTATTTAAATATTTCTTTAAATCTTGAATATGTTTTGATTTAGAACTACCACGCACTAATCTTATTAAATTTAAATATTTTTCAATTTCCAGAAGATTATCTGAAGGATATCCACAAAGTAATCTATAAAAATCATCTGTAAATTCAAAGTCTAAATATTCATTATTATAAACATTTTGTGAATGAATATGTGATTTATTTTCTGAAGTTGTATACAAAGTAAAGTTTTGTTTATTAATTGTTATTATTTGATATCCTTCAGAATTAATATGAAATGTGGGTTTAATTGAATTACTTAAACCCTCTCTAATTTTAGGATCAATTTTAAGAGGTTTTGTTTTTAAAAACATTTCTTCTTCTTTCACATCAGAGGTTCTTCTACGTTTTCTTTGATTTCTTTCTTCTTTATCCTTTTCTTCTTTATCTTTTTCCTTCCACTCTAATTCTTTTTGTTGTTTTTTATCAAACTCTAACTCTTTAGGTTTTAATCCCTCTATAGCTTTAATTGTTGGCTCTTGTTGTTGTTGGATTACCTCATTTAATATTATAGATTCAATATTTTGAATTAAATCTTTTTTATTATATTTATCTTGTTCAGATTGTAATTTTTTTAAAAGTGCTAATCTTTCTTCATATACCATTTTAATGGTATTAAAAATCAATCATTTTGGTAAAGGATCCGTTGGAAAGGGTTTCAAATACAATACTTTACCATTTTTAGTTTTACAAAGACATCCATTCTGTAAAGATTTACATATTTTTTTTAAATCTTCTTTATCTTTTGAAGATAAAGATTCAGATGTAGAAATTTGATTTTTTAAAAAATCATTTAAACCTCTACCTTTATAAGGATCAAGATAGAGACCAGCGCCCTTTCCCTTGGAGGAAGTCTCCTTATAAGGGTTAAGATAGAGACCCTTTCCAACGGACACTCCCCCTTTAGCTTGCCCTACCTTCTTCATTGAATTGATTTCAGTTTGTAGTTTTTCTTTTTCTAGGTCTGTCTTTTGAGATTCTTTAGCTTTTTGAACTGTAGTTGCAATTCCTCCAGCTATTCCAGCAGCACCTGATAGTCCGGCAATGATTGCAGGTATTAAAGCAGCTAATGGAAGAAAGCCCCCCTGGCCCTGACCCTTACCCTCTCCTTCCTTTAGTCTTTCTTTAACTTGTTCTTTTACATGTTTTCCAATAAAATATTTTTTACCAGAGATTACTACTGATTTATTTTTATTTGAATTTATTAGTTCTTGCAAAGATTCCTCTGTAGGGTTTTGTGTTGTCATTTTATAATAAATAAAAATGGATACTTGGAAACCAATTTTAAATAGACATAAGAGTAAATTTAATAATAAAGTATTTCCTGATAATTTTAGATTATTAATTATTGGATCTTCTGGATGTGGAAAGAATGTTCTTCTTATGAGAATGTTATTAGAAGATGGTTTTTTGGATTATAATAATTTAATCTTTTATTCTACAACCATTAACCAACCGGAATTACAACTTTTGAAATGTGGATTTGAAAATAAATTAACTAAAAAAGCTATAATTGATATTTTTAAAAATCAACATACATATCCTGAAGAAGTTTTTCAACCTTGTGATATGGTTGATTGGTACAAGGAAAAGATTTTAGAATCAGATATTAGTAATAAAAATGATTATATAAGGGATGGAATCCAGATCTTATTCTCTAATAAACCTGAAGATGTTTTACATTGTGATTTACTTCCTAAAGATAAAAAGAATCTAGTTATATTTGATGATGTTGTTAACATGAAAAATCAAGAGATTCAAAAGAGTTACTTTACACGAGGTAGACATAATAATTGTAATGTTATTTATATATCTCAAACTTATTATGCTTTAGATAAAAACTCTATAAGAAATAATTCTAATTGTTTTATATTTTTTAAATTAGACAAGCGTGATAAGAATATGATTTATAATGATTTATTTTCAAATGTTGAACCTGATAAGAATATGTTTGATATGTTTGTTGATAATCATTGGAAAGAAAAATATAATTATATTTATTTGGATAGAGAAGAAGCTGAAATATGGAAAAGTTTGTTTTAGGAGCCTTTAGCCCCCGCAAAAGTAGGGATTAGAAATCTGTTTTCTGTAGTTCATTATTATAAAATCTACCTAATATTTTTTCATTATTTAAATCAATGATGCTATATGTTATTGGAATTGTATAATGTATTTTATTTATAATAAAAATTTCATTTGTCCATTTTGCTGTGAATCCTTTTTCAAATTTATTTTTATATTTAAATATTCTTATGCGGTCACCAATTTTAAATTTTGGTTTTATAGGGGTTGTATCAACAATATTTACCACTTTAATGGTTTCAGGATTCAAGGAAGCATTTAAAGGTGTTGATTTTATAGAACTATGTACATCATTATTATATTCATTTACAATCTTTTGTAACAATTCATTGTTCCATTTTTGTTTTCCAATAGCAGTAAAATATTTCCACATTTTATTTTTTAATGTTCTATTTAATCTTTCAACTACAACTGCTTTTCCTTCGTTTTCTGTTGAATATAATTTAATATCATTTTCATTTAAAAACTTTGTAAAAACTTTGTTATAAAATTCTGTTCCTTTATCACACCATAAATATTTTGGAATTCTTTGATATTCTTCAAATATATTTTCAAATGCTTCTGTAATAGAATATCCTGTTTTATTTTCTAAACACCTTGCAAAAGCAAATCTTGTATATAAATCTATTACAGTTAAAATTATTTTATATTTTTCAGGGTCTGATGATTTGGGCATAAAGACTAAATCAGCAGACCATGTTTGATCTTTTTCATGTACTTGAACTTTTAAATATTTTTTATTTTTTCTAAATTCATGGTGTAATTCGTTGGCATATTTTATTTGTGATTCTGTTGGGGTTAATAAACTAGTCTTGGATGCACTCTCGAGGTGTTGTTCAGGGGGGTGATTCTCAATCTCTGCTTGTTCAATAATCTTTTTATTAGCAACATCTTTTGCTTTTCTAGGAAGTCCTGCACCTATGAAAATCTTACCTTTCATTGCTAATTTAACTAGAGCTCTTTGAATCTTTTCCTTGCTTGATGGATTTTGAATATTATTTAAATCATGTATTAAATTAACATCAGCAACATGTCTATCTCTAAGATTTGTTGAATTGTAAGCAATATCATGTTTTAAAGCTGCTTGATCAATTCTATTTATTGGTTCTTCTCCTTGTTTAGGATTATTATTTTCATCTAATCTAATATCTAATCTTGTTCCCGGTCCGGTATAGTTGTGGCGGAATAAATGTCTTTCACCTGGATATTTTTCAGTAGTAAAAGGTTTTAATATTGAGGATGTTGTTTTTGAAGATTGCAGGTCGCCTCCTATATGTTTTTTAGTTTTAACATGAGAGGCTTTATGATGTCTTGTAACTTGACAATGACAAGTTTCACATGTCCAATATTTACTCATTTTAAAAAGTTTTTTATGAAGAAGAATCTCCCCTAACATTTTCAATAATTGAAATCTTTCCACCATATAATTTCATTTCTATTTTCTTTTCTTCTAATATTAATGTATATACTTTAGCTTTAAAATTAGAATCCTTTGTTATATGAAGTGTAACATCAACATTATTTATGGCTAGGCGATCATCTTGGTCTGATACATTTATACAAAATATAGAATATAAATTTTTGAAATCTTCTAAACTTAATTGTGGTTCAATTTTAAAATCTTGACATGTTTCAATATAATTTAGATATGGGAATATGTTTTCATTATTTTCAATATTAAATTCCATTCTATTTATTGGATAATAAGAACTATTTAATTGAATTTGAATTGTTTTTAAATTATCAGCTCCAATCTTTTGAATAAATAGATTGTTGTTCTTTTGGAAAGATGGCTCTGTTTCTTTAAATCCAATTAAGATGTATCGAGGTCTATAAGCTAAATTTGCTACCTTTATAGAATATGTTGAGCCTTCTGTCATACTAAATTCACTACAGATTCTATTTAAATAATTTACATTTATAGATTTGTTGGAATTTAATCTTTCAAGGAGTTTAATCTCAGAATGTGGATTTAATGTCCATTCAGGTATATGCAATTCAAGTGTTGATAATTTTAATTTAGCTTTTGTATCTGCAGCTCCATAGAACAATCTTTTATCACCTTCTAGTCTATTACAGATGAATTCTATAAAAACATTATGAAGTATACGATTATAGTTTTGAAGGAATCCAAATAAGTGTTTTAATTCAAAATAACCCTCAAATTTTTTCAACTTATAAAGTTCAGCTCTTTTATAGTAAGCATAATTTATATCTAAACCATCTTTATCTAAATCTCCTTTATTAACATCAGGAATCCAACCTGTTAATTCACCATATTCATTTTTATAATCACAACCAGTCAAAATAAAATTTAACATTGTAGAATATACTCCTGGATGTAAAACAGTTTCAATTTCTGATGATCCTAGTTTTAATCTCATGTTGGAGAATAAATTTGGAAAGAAATTATTTTCTAGGGTTCAAGCTTTGAAAAACTATATCACCCCTACGATTTAAGTTTGCTATAGATCCTGAAGTTGGAGAGATTTTTAAAATATCGATTTTTTTTATTTCATGAGTAAATTCTTTATTATAATCAAGATTTAATTTATTTTTTTCTGAAATCTTGAGATTTATATTATTCATTTTTTATAATAAAAATTTAAAAAATGACAAAAATCCGAACTCCGATAGCGCAGTGGGAATAGACTGGCACAGTTGTACAAATGGATAGTGGTTCAAATCACATCTGAGGTTAGTTTTTTTTTCAACATAAAATAATATTAAAAATTTGAAAATAATATTGTGGGTATCTTAGATTTATATTTTATTTTATTTATTTTTATTTTATTTTATTTATTTTATTAATTAATTATTTTTTAAACATAAATATGAAAAAAAAAATATTGAAACGGGTGATGGTGGCGAACCGGTAATTATCGCCACCAGTCTTTCGAACACCCCCGGATCGATTCTATAATGTGCACATTTATTTCTTGGTTGTTTTCGGACCTCTTTCGGATTCGCTTTCGAATTCATTTGTACTTTCGAGCAGCACACTTAAAACGCCGTTGAAATCGACTTCGTGAGCGAGAAGCGAATAATAAGGTGTGCTGCTATTATCGGATTGATTCTGATGTATGAGTCTGGCCAACTTGTATATTGGAAGAGATTCGATAAACGAAAGAGGTTGAATAAAAAAAAAATAAAAAATAAAAAAA
>CAUHTR010003913.1:0-31847 GCA_959609185.1 Schmidtea polychroa | reverse complement strand
NCTTAAAACATCGACCACAACTAAAGAAAATTGATCTTTATCGGGTGATTTTAATTAGAAATTATATCGGTTGAATATCGGTAAAATATGACCATTTGAAGAAATATATTTTATTGGATGGATAAATTTAATTTTTCAATGCAACTACTCGGTTAAATTGTACAGTAATATTTATTTTAAATTTCGAGTAGAACAAAAATTTAATTATTTTTAATTATAACTGCTTTTATCATTAGATTTTATTGGATGGATAAATTTAATTTTTCAATGCAACTACTCAGTTATATTGTAGAGTAATATTTATTTTAAATTTTGAGTTTTAGAACAAAAATTTAACTATAACTGGTTTTATCAATAGATTTTATAAATTATTTAGAGTCGATGACCGAGTTAATTTTAGAAGATTTTAGTGAAATATGTGTGATAATAGGAATTAAAGATATAATTATAATCATTTAAAGCTATTTTAAGGAAACTTAGTCTGAGGGGATATTTATCGATAAAATACTAATCTTTAAAAATGGGGATATTTCAGGGAAATTTGATGCTTTTTAGATGATTTTATTTGAGAATTTGCCTGGATATAACAAATATTGTCATTTAAAAGAATTTACTGGTCTATTATATGTTATCATTAGTGGGCTTATATCAGTCTCTTGGAATTTAATGATAATTATTTTTAGTATAGATTGACGACTTTGATAATTGTAATTAATTTATACTGAATTTTTTGATTATTTTGAGCAATCAGTCAATCAATTTGAGTATGCATGTATTACTTTTAAAAAAATAATTAAAATTAATTTATTCAATCTAAATCAATTATCTACTAGATCAGGGGTGGGGAACCTGCGGCCTTGAGGCCGCATGCGTCCTCCCGGAGCTTCATGTGCGGCCTCCGGAGCCTTATCGAAATAAATCTTAATTTATATAAAAAACCATACATTTTGAGAATTTACAAATAAAAATACTTGTAACTAATGAACTGTATATATACCGTACTGTACAAGCATCCCACCGAGTACAAAGAACTAAATATAAAAGTCAATCATTCACACTCATAAATACAAAACGTATATAGACAAATAAATAAGATTATTGAGCACTCATTTGTGAAATGATGACTTATTTGCATCAATTTTTCGATTTAGAAATAATAAAAATTTTCCAGAAAATTTCGTACAGCAGCATTTTTTAAATCTGGAGACTAATTATAAATATTGTTTTAATTACTAATTGTATATAAATAAAAGATTTAAAATGAAATTAATTAATGTTAAAATACTTTTTGACGGCGGCCTCATTTGGAGGCGACAAATTTAAATGTGGTCTACGGAAATAAAAAGGTTCCCTACCCCTGTACTACTAGATCTTATTTCAAAATTCTTATTAACTTAGTTGATTCATATTAATTTGAATTATCAGTATTTTTTTATTTACTGAATCATTAATAATTAGAATTTAAAGTTCTTTCTTGTCCATTAATTACATTTTTATGGTATTTATTTAGTATGTTTTGAATAATTTAAATTTTTACAATAATTTTATCAATTTTTACCTAGTTATTGGTAAATCTTACAAGCGCCTTGAGTTCAATTAATTTTTCATCCAATTTTTTCAAGTGAAGAGTATTTTCTTTTAAAGATCAATTTGTTAGTACATAGTTGTTGGTACTTGGTATCTGATTGACTTTTTAGATTTCGACAAGATAATGTATGTGTTGTTAGTTGATTGTTGGTACTTGGTATCTAGTTGGTTGCTTGTTGTTGTTAGCTAGTGCGGATACATTGTTGGTATCTTGTACTTGGTAGTTGGTACGGTGTTGTTAACTGATTGTTGTTATATAGTTGTAGGGTGATATTTGTTAATTTCTCGACGGGTTTTGATGGTGGTTGTTAGTACATAGTAGCTAGTTAATGGGTAGGTGGGGGTTGAGTGTGACCAATACCCTTACGACCAGTACCCTTACGACCAATACCATTACGAATAGTACACATAGAGGGTCAAAACATCCTGTCGGATAAACTCAGAGTATATATAATAAAACGAATCAAAAAAACTATTTATTGAATGCCATTTTCACTTTACAATAATAAGTCCGTAGTAATCAATTTAAAGAAGAATGTTTTGTAAATTAGATTAAGAATTCTTTAATCTTTATAATTAAATTATTTTCAATTCCACGTGGTGTTTTAAAGTGATTGACAATTATTCATTTTTTGATGAAAATCATCATTTTTGTTAAATTTAGACACTTAGAAAAGGTTTTTCTACTGATTTTAATTAAAAATATTTTTAAAAAGCATTTGATAAAATACAATGAAGAATACTTATTTAGTTGTAAGTAGTTAGTTGTAAGTATCTAATTTTTCAGAGTTAGTATCTAGTGGCTAGCTGTTTGTTAGAAGTACATAGTTGTTAGTATCTTGTTGACTTTTTAGACTTTGACAAGAATATAAGAAATAATCTACTTGTTGAATTAAGAAGAGCTTATTATAAGCAAATACTTGATGAAAAATTTTATTAAGTCATTAATTATTATTTCATGTGTATGTATATGTGGTTGTTAGTACTTGGTAACAGGTATCTGTTTGTAAGTACTTGGTTTTTGAATTATTACTATTATGATTATCATTATTATTATTATTATTATTATTATCATTATTATTTTATTATTAATATCATTCAAATTTGCATTTAAATTTGTCTTTGAAAATTATTTCATAAAAATTTCCATTTAAAATTACATTTCTCAAAAAGATTGTGGTTATTCAATCTTTTGTTAATAAATTTAAAAATCTTTCTTTAAATTACTTATTACATTACTTTAATTTACTTATTTAACTTTAATTTAAAATTTTAGCCATTGATTACTTAATTTACTATTTTACACCATAATTTATTTAACAACCAAATACAGTAAACCCCCGCAATTACGACCTAATTTGTTGGTGAAAAGAAGTCGTAATGTGAGCAGTCGTAAAGAGAGGTTTTATTTCCCATTGACCCAATTTTATAAATGATTAATTCGTCGTAGGTCTTGAATTTCGCCTATCTATTCTTTAACAAAATAATTTCATGCAACTAAATGCGAGTACTGTATGTGCCAGCCAATCAATGGAGGTTGATAATACAGAGGTGATAGAAGATTTTACAATTGAAAATGAAGTAGTTGCAATCGACGATGACCCCATTGAATATAACCCTTCTCAATCACACGAAAAGTAGCTTTTGTACGCAATTGTACCAAATTTAATTAAATAAAATTGTAGTTTAAATTTTTTTTATGAAAGAAATATTGTTTGTATTTTAAATATTATTCACTAGATATTATTCACTTATTAATAAATATTAAAAGTAAACAAAATACTTAATAATATTCGGTAGTATTGTGATTGAAAACATGAATGTCTAGTATTTTGTTACAAAATTAATCATTATACTTTCATTGTAGGTTAACTATTGTAGGCTGGGGGAATGCGTGGCTAGGCTAGTCGTAATTGTTAGTCATGGTCGTGATTGGCCCTAGGAAACGAGGTCGTAAAACCGGGCGGTCGTAAGGCGAGGGTCTGCCGTATAACCCTTATGTTGTAAAGCTTGATAGTATATACTTAGATGTTTATATTTGTTGATAATATTAGATATTTAAGTCATGGCGTTCGAAGGTATATATTTGAGTATTTATGTAGTGTGTGATAGTGTGTGCAAGGAGATTTGATGAACCCGATAGAGTCACCGATAAAAAATTGTGGCGGGACAATCGGGATGCGTGTATGTTTCTGTATGAGTGTTTACGAAACTCGGACAAATAAAATAATTAACAATAAACAACGTATTTAGCACACGCTTTATTAAATGATAAAAATTATACAACCTTTAATTTTCCTTTAAAATTCATTTGTTCTGATTAATCGTTTGATTGGTTGGGGTTTGCACAAGGTTTAATTTTGATCTGTTAATCGTTAACTGATGTTGACCCAGACAACTGCCAGAGAAGAAACAGTGAGAACTATGGGTTTATGTTTATTTAGAATGAATATAAGATCTTTCAAATTTGAAAGACTGGGATTTCTATTCTATTTTAAATGACTTTTAAGATTTTTTTAGAATCGAATTAAATGGAAAACTCTTTGGTTTCCGAGATGTTTATTTATGAAGAATGTATAATCTTTCGGATTTGAGATACTGGGTTAGGGTTCTGTTTCGGGATAGCTTTTGGAAATTGCTTTAGAACTAAATTAGATCAAAATATTTTCTTTATATCCGGATATAGTTAGATTGTCCAATGTAGGGAATAAATCTTTATCCTGTATCTTAGAATTCTTGCTAGGATTTATCTGCTGTTGATTCTTTTTTTCTTCTTTTCAAATTTACGTTTTCTTTCTATTTTCAAATATTTTTTTTCGAATTTTCATTTTTACTATATAGCGATAATTTTACTATAGTGAATTATCTCTATATAGTTTTTCTTAGACTTTTTATTTCATGACGTTAAGGGCGCCAAAACGGGAGTAAAAACAAAACCTAATTGAGGTTCTGTTTTGACTCATAATTATGATAAAAATGTAACATTCTACTACACCTTATTTTCATATTTAACCAGTAATTTCATGTGGTCATTGATTAATTCACAAGATTTGCATCTAAAATTAACATTGAAAAATATTCCATTAAAATTTTCATTTAAAATTTTCAATTCTCAAACCCCTACTATTATTATAATTTTTTGTTAATAAATTTAACAAGCTTACATTAATTTACTTAATTAAAATTCTAGACCATTGATTATTAAATTTAAAAATTTAGACGACAATTTACTTTAATTTAAAATTTTAGACCCATAATTTACTTTACTTATTTGAGCCCATTGATTACTTTAATTTAAAATTTTAGACCATAATTTACTTTAATTCAAAAATCTGAACCTATAATTTACTTTAATTCAAATATTTAGACTATATTTTACCAATTCAAAAATTTGAACATTAATTTACTTTAATTTAAAAATTTAGACCTTAATTTACTTTAATTTACTTATTTTAGACCACTTAATTCAAATATTTGAGCCCATATTTTACTCTAATTCAATTTTTAGACCCATAATTTACCTATTTACCGTGCTTTTTTAGTGAAGACCCCCATTTTTGTATTGAAATTCTCAAGACCAAGGAGACCACATTAAAAATATTTAGAAATACCCATGCTTTTTTTAGTGTAGACTGATATTTGTATTGAAAATATCCTGAGACCTTTAATTACTATGGCTTTTTTATCGATAATCGTTTTTTGTATTAATATCCCAGGACCAAGGAGACCCACCCTAAATTACTTAGAAAAATCCTTGCTTTTTTAGCGATAATTGAATTTTGTATTGAAAATTCCAGGACCAATGAGACCCCCTTACTATAGTCAGAGAAATCCTGGCCTTTTTTTATAGGCCCTTTATTTGTACTGAAAAAGAATATGAGTAGCCACTGCAACAATTATGTAATTGAAAAGCGAAAAAAAACGAGTTGCAGCAACTTTTTACCCCCCCCCATGGAGGGGGGGGCGTAATTGTTGCAGTGGGCTACTAACCACTTACTATCAAGAGTCTGTCACAGTTTAGTACAAGAAGGCGCAGATAATTTAGCCACTCCATCCGAAAGTGGCATCTGGAAATGAATTATTAAAAATAGTGAAAAGAAAATCACCAAAATAAAGAAAATCCTTACCCGGGAATATGATTTCTGTCTTCATTTCGATGGAAAGAATATGAAGTTGCTAATGTGGTTCAGCAGACGTTATTTTTGATTCAATGACGAATTTGTTAAACAATTTTGAAGTTTGGAAAAATATTATAATGATCGTGTGTCATTCGAAATCAAAGAGAGTTCCAAAGGAAAAGATTAGAAAAACCACAGTATATCTGTTGCAAAAACCATGTATTTGACCTGATTATTCTCCATTTGCTCTCGACGGCCCTGCATGGAATAACGTCGTTTAATCTAGTTATTGAGAAAGCGGTAGAAAATTTTAACACACATGCATAACATATATTAACAAACAGGGCCGTAACAAGGCATTATTGCGCCCTGTGCGGTTCATATATCTGGCGCCCCTAAAACCCGCATTCAAAACAGCCTACTATAATGATTATAATATTCATGTTGAGATTGTTAACTATGTATTCATCTCCAGCTATAATAATAGGTAATAATAGGTAATTCTTAAGGTAATTCTTAAAATTCTGTTGCTAATTGAAAAAATGACACGAACCCATTTTGTGGAATATCATTTTACAAAATACACACCTACATTCTGTCCCAATCAGCAATGTTAAAGATAGGCTAGCTAGGGCGTCGTTTTGCAGGCCATTTGATAATTTCTTTTATTTATATTTTGTTATTTTTTGGTAACATTAAAATATGTTACATTCCAATTTTGCGCCCCTATCAGATGTGCGCCCTGCGCGACTGCACCGCTCGCTCCACCCTTGTTACGGCCCTGTTAACAAATACCAATAAACTTTCGATATTTGGAAATTTTGCATGAAATATTATATTTGAAAATTTTAATTAATAAAAAATTAAATGAAAAAATGACGGAAAACATTTTTGAAAAAACCTTGTCGAGAAAATGAAGGAATTTCATAATATTTTTTTTAGTTATAATAAATTTAATATAATTTTTTACAGTATTTCTTAAATTTTACAATAAATGTAAAGTTTTAAAAGCATTTCAAATATTCCTGAAATCATTGAGCCTAAAGCTTCTGTAGTTCCATCAAATGTTGTAAAAATACTCAATTTAATGTCTTACTCAGTAAATGCGATGTTGTTGACCAGGCTTTGGAAAGTAAGCTCAAGAAAGTAGATTATAAAATTCTAAAAAACTGTTGTTCATGTTCGTCGTCTTGTCATGTTTTAAAACAATAGAAATCTTCGATGATAATTTATAGTGTTGGACTACAGACAAAAATTGAGAGCTTGGTTTAATGAGTCGGAAATACATCACATTCAAACCGCACCAAGTTGAATTAAAATCTATAATTATACACCAAATAATACATAGTAAAGTACACAACACATTGAGAATAAATAAAACACGTATAATAAAATTGAGGAACACAAGAAGTTGCAATCACCAAAATATAGTAATAAAGATTAATAAATAAAATAAAAAATTAATAATATAAAAAATTAGGGATGTTATGGCTCGTATTCACACACGAAAAAGCTATGACAAAGAGTGCAGAATCTTAGGAAAAGAATAAGAAAAACTTATTTTAAAAAAATAAATAAAATAATTAAAAAAGAATTATAAATAAAAAATCGCATTAAAATTTATAAAGAAAAAATGAAATGAAATAATAATAATAATAATAAATAAATAAAATAAAGTTATTGAAACAATCAATTAAATAAAAAAAGATTCATGCAAATCAAATCTGGCAGTACTCGTGTATGTGTGTGCATTTAATCAAAATTACACGCATTCCGATTGGATAGTGTAGGTGGAAGGGTAACGAGTGAGGCACGGCACGCTTCTTCGTCGGCTCGTCCACTTACTTGCTGATTAGCAGCACATCACCATCGCGAGGGAGTTGCTTTTATGGAAATAGATTACAATCTCATTGGCCACTTTGCCTAATAGTATACACCGCGATTTCTAGTTTCACTGACCATACTTTTAGTGACATCGGCAATATGGTACAGTTTCGACAATAGGTAGCAATTGAATAAAGAAGGACAATAATCTAAGAAAGGAATAGATAATGAAAAGTAACTTAAGACATTTTATTGGCAGTCCAGGACCCGAAAATGAAAATGTAATGAGTTGTAGTAGTAGAGCTCAACTGCTCATTGATTTTCAGTCACTGCGTACATGGCCAACGTGGTCGGTGCGATGGGTACACAGATTATAAAAAGTAAAATAATCATGAAGGTGTTTAAGGAAGATTTGATGCCGAATCTATAAGCAACCCTAGAACATTTAAATGAAACACTCCCTAAGCGCCAACAATAGTTTGAAATTTCTCTGACTCTTTTTAAATAGAAATAATCCCCAAATTTAAATCATAAATTCCTTAAAATGCTGCAAAAATTAATTATAAATCAATTTTTACTGAACAATTTTGTCGTATCGTTTCTTATTGCAAATGTAGATTTCAGCGCTCATACTATTTTATCCATTCTTGTACAATACCTTCTCTAAATTAGTATGTTTTCTTTTTTTATCTTAAAGGGTATCCAAACTTAAATATTTTCCACACCATATAATATCATATATATATATATATATATATATATATATATATATATATATATATATATATATATATATATATATATATATATATATATATATATATATATCATTCAAAAGGACTTTTGAAGGTTCCAAGGTTCAAATTTTTAAAACCTTATAATATATAATATGGTTTGAAAATTATTTACGTTTGGACTTCCTTTGAAGGTTATTGACCAACCATACACATTCATACACCACCATCCATACTCAAATATATTTCAAATGAGCTATCAAATAATAAATTCCATTGGTGGGAACTCTGAGAATTTTAATTTTAATATGAGCCGTACGACCTTGAGAAAGACCTTATTAAGGTCACCTTAATGAGTCGTACGACCTTGAATGACTCATGTGATGAGTCATGGCCTTTGTTTAAATGAACTTGAATGAGTCGTCCGATGATTCGTGGTTTTTGTTTCAATGACCTCTAATGAGTCGTTGTCTGTGTTTAAAATTTGACCTTAAAAAATTTTTTTAATGGCGGGGGAGAGGAGTAGGGATATGTCTTTGTTACAGAGGGCCGGTATCCCTCTACTTATATCGTAAAAACTATATTTATATATTTATATGCTTGTATATTGGTATGTTAGAAGAAATTTGTGAGAACCCATCAGTCTTCTTTAAAACTTGTTTTGGGACTTGTATGGGGGTTCTTGTATGTAGAGTGCCTGTGGAAGGTTTAGTACAATTAAAATAAATACTTAAATAAATACTTTAAATAACAAAATTAATTTAACCAAACGAACTTTTATTTAATAGACAAAAAGTCCTTTAGTCTGTTCGAAGCAGCTACAAAGGTAATCCAACAATATCTCGATTCTGTATAGTTCACTATTTTATTATCTTGATTTTTGTCAGTAAAATTTATTTCGTTGGGTTGCATTTCCCTTTTAATTTATTGCGTTGCGAGTAATTTCTTTTTCTCCTTTTTTTCCTTCATTTAGTTTTTTTGATTTTCCGATTTTCCGATTTTATGGTTATAAAGAAAATATCATAATAGAAAGGCATTGTTATATCGAGATATGAATGTATTATTATTATTATTATTATTATTATTATTATTATTATTATTATTATTATTATTATTATTATTATTATTATTATTATTATTATTATTATTATTATTATTATTATTATTATTATTATTATTATTATTATTATTATTATTATTATTATTATTATTATTATTATTATTATTATTATTATTATTATTATTATTATTATTATTATTATTATTATTATTATTATTATTATTATTATTATTATTATTATCATTATTATCGAATGTTTGATAATCACTTCGTTTAGCAATTACCTCGAATATGAAATTTGCAACAAGTTCGTGAACGTTATCAAATAATTTCATCAGCAAATAAAACAATAATATTTGATAAAAAATAATTTTAAATTTTAAAAGTCTAAATTTTAATAATTTAAATAAGATTATTACTTTATTCTTTTATATTATATTTAATTTATATTTTATTATCTCAAATCAAATCACAAAACAACTATAAAGGTTACCCTGTAAAAAATATTTAAAAACTACCTGAGCGAAAAGAATGAAACTTTCTTCTATGAAGTACATTAAAAGTGTTTATATCGTCATATGCGGAAAGTACTCGTTTCAAACTCTCTATTTATATAATTTTATTCAAAAGTAAATATAATTTTATATAAAATGGCGTGAGATATTTCCCAATGAAGGTGATTCACAAATATTTTTACTTTAATTAGTGGTAAAGTTCGAAAATTCAATAGCTTTAAGGCCTTGATTTTGATTTGGTTCCGGACACTTTGATCCTGTTGTTGACTGACCAATATTGTCTGTTTTTTCATAAGGCTTGAGTAGGGTCCATCTCCCTGCACTTTGTTTACAGACCGTCGACTCTTGTGTGATGAGACTCCACTTGTTTAGTAGCTTCATTTATCAATAAGCACAACCCCGCGATTATTCATTACAATGAAATTATAAGAATTAAATTAAATAGGTAACGGAGAACCATGGCCAATAAGTTCGATTTTAAATTATTAACTAAACAAATTTATTTGTGTTAGTTCCTCGTGGTGATGTGTTTCCACTCCTCTTTGTCCTACATGGTCGAATTGAATAATTGATTCTCTTTGAACTGAATTTGGATGAAACTTTTGATTATTGATATATTGTTGAGATTACTAACAGGTATCTAGTGAGAATTACTGTTTCTACCATAATTACTTCACGAAGTATCGTAGTGAAATAATATGTAGTCTTTAAATTATTGACCATCTTGCTTCACTCTGTTGAGGTTCTCAAATTTTAACTTGATGGTTCCTATATAAGTAAGAACACAAACACTGGTTCAATAAATTTATTAAATTATCACAATTACAAATAAAGTTAAAAATATAAAATTAACAATCACCTCAAATATATTTCAATTTGTATTGTATATATCAACGGTGGGCAAATGCGGCTCTTAGAGCCGCATGCGGCTCTTCGTTGAGTAAACTGCGGCTCATTGATAATTGAATTTTTGATAATTGAATTTGAAAATTGAATTCGATTTTTTTATTTTGAAATTTTTTCAACTGAATTTTTAAAAAAAATTTTTTGTTGCAATTGTATTTTCATAAATGTTAAAAATTAACGAAACATTGTTTTTCACATTTTACTGCTTTTTAAAATTATTTTGTAGTAGGCGGCGCTTTGTTATAACAACGAGAGAGAAGCAATGAAAATAAATTTAGTGAAATTTAGTGAATTTTGATTAGTTAGTATTTTTGTTTGTACAATATTGCGGTCGTTTGTATATTTTAGTATAGTTTTCTATTCGTGTTTTTTGAAAAATTTGGTAAGAAGATTTTTTATGAAGCATTTTAAAATTTTAAATTAATTAAAATTAAATTTATGTCTAATTTCAATTTTTGGTACAACATATTGTTGTGAATCTTTGTACTCCACAATGAAGTTCGTGAAGTCGAAATATCGTTCACAGTTGACCAATCAGCATCTTACAGAATTGCTGCGAACAGCTTTAACAAAGTATACAGCAAATTTCAAAGATTTGACCAAAAGTCTTCGTTAATTCAAGAAATTTTATTACTTTTTATTAATGGATTTTTATTATATTTTATGTTTGTTACTTAAATTTTGAAATAATTGTTTTTAATAGCGTTTAAGTCTTTTTTAATCAAATTAATGAAATAAAAAAAAATATGTAGTTCACTATGGTGGCTCTTTAAAAATAAATTTTCGGAAAATGTCTCTCATTGAACTCATGCGTGCCCACCCTTGGTATATATATATATATATATATATTATATATATATATATATATATATATATATATATATATATATATATATATATATATATATATATATATATATATATATATATATATATATATATATATATATATATGTATGCGTGTATATGTATATGCTTCCTGAGCTCGGATGTGTAAAATAGGTATGCTCTAAATCAGACCTGTCCAAACCGCGGCCCGCGAAGTACTTTTGTGTGGCCCGCGAACTTCTCTATAATTTGATACCATCTTATTTACGTAAATACTTTTATTGCTACGAAAAACTTATATTAATATTAAAATATAATACAATGTTATGAAACTTTTTTCTTCCAAATGAAGACTTCACGTGGCGTTCGCGTCTCTCTTTGCGAACGAACTCTACTGGTCGTGAAGTTATACGGAAGGACATCAGTAAAAAAAAGATGTAAAATGCGTTATTGCCGCGGATTGTAAACTTTTCTTTAATTTATACTTAGCGGACAATTTTTTTACCATTCTTTATTCTGTTTATTTACTCGATATTACTAAATAAGTAAACACTGTTCGGCCAAATATTTACGACACAAATTACTACCCGCTTATAAGTTGGTATATGGCCCACATAATGTACAACTCATAAATCGCGACAGGTTGTATATGTTTATGATCATCGAGAAGTAATATGTAAACCCTCTACCCAAGGTGTTGAGTCCAAAATTTTCCGTACAGGCAGGCGTTTTGCTATCCTTAGCCATTTATTTTAGATAAAAATTCTTTGCATTGTGTGCGGCCCCCGAATAGTTTTTTTTGCATTGCGGCCCTCTGGTTTCCCGAGGTTGGACAGCCCTGCTCTAAATTATATTGCAATATCAATTTCTGAATTTGCAACTCTTCTTAGAAGCTCTCATTTTTTGGTGATTTGACTGAAAATCAGTCGACTTATATATAAAATATCTGTTGACACTCCATTTCGAATGTCAATACACTCTTCTGTTAAAATAAATTTCTATTTTAAGAATAATGTGCACATATTGCAATAAAAACAAAATAAACAATCCTACAGAAGAAAAACAAATAAGGCACATTGATTTCCTTTAATTGTTTTTCATTTGTTAAAAATTTGAACTTCATTTTTCAAATAAAATATTTTTGCACAAAATAAATATTCAACCAACTGGTTGATTTTAAATAAACAAATAAATTGATTGAGATATTATTAGTTTTTGTATTAGTCTGATTTTTAAATCACTACAATAAAGTTTTAAAATTTGTTCCAAATCCTAAATAATAAAAAATCAATAATATTTTTTAAGAACAGCAATTTGTAAATTTTTCTACTTATAATAAATTATTTAAATCAATCAATCAAATAAAACCAATTTATCAGTTATGTTTATGAAATTTTTAGAAAAATCAATATATTATTAATAATCATAATAATAATAATAATAATAATAATAATAATAATAATAATAATAATAATAGTAATAATAATAATAATAATAATAATAATAATAATAATAATAATAATAAAAATAATAATAATAATAATAATAACAATAATAACAACAACAATAATAATAACAACAATAATAATAATAATAATAATAATAATAATAACAATAATAATAACAACAATGATAATAGTAACATTAAGAGACAATAAAAATTGACAGTTATAATATTATCAGCAAACAAGATAAATTTATTCGTATGAGGTTTATTTTATTATAATGTCACCAAGAACCAATAAATCAATATAATTGCATAAATAGATAAATTAACAGATCACATCAAATTGTTAATAATAAGTTATTATCACAAGTCAATATAGTAATGTTTATTCCTTTCATCACATAGATATTATTGATTATTGTCTATATGTATGTTTATTCTGTATTTATCTGCTCCCACCATGTAATTTTCAGAATCTTTAGTGTTCATCCATCCTCTAACAACTCACTGAATTTCAACAAGACGGATCTTAGTGTGCTGTAATCAAGGTATTAGGCTTGTCTTATATAAATTATTCTGCCTGTTGTGCTCCGTAGTTGCTCAACTTACTTATCGCAAGCATATTAGCGTAGCACGAGGGCACATCGACAGTATACTTATTCGGGACGTAAGGGCTTTCCATCTTCCACAAAGCTTTCTCCACAGTGGCACTGAAGTGTACAGAATTAATTGCAGATGACAAGTAAACTGTAGATTCATTTTATAATGTTTAATTACTGATTTTCCGCGCGTTTGAATTTGAATCGAATTACGGTTATGTCTGAATACTATTTTCTACTCACTTCCTATCAGAATTTGGACCAAAGCCAGTTTAGGTCCAACAAAGATCTTGGAGAAGTTTTATCATTTGTGGATTATAATAAATTTTAAATTTTCTTTATCAGTTTTGCACAAACTATCTGTCATAAATAACTGCAAAAACATATAATTTTGTGAGATGAAGTAGGTGAAATTTTCGTGTAACTGAAGAAGTTCAAGACGGTAGCCAAATATAAAAAATCCAGAGCCTGTCATGTGTATCCCACTGCTGTGTATGGGCTGCCATTCTTAGTAGACAAAGACAAATGGAGTTGAAACACAATTCAGATTTACAGGTTTATGAAAATTCCGATCCAGAATTTGGAATGATGACCGAGCAGATATTGTCCTTGATGATATACAATGTTTGATAACCCTGTCTAAAATCCTATTACCGTTATTTTTTAATTTTATTCAGATATTTTTGCCTTAAAAACATTGTAAATTCTAGCGTTTAATGATAATCATCAACAAAACAAAATTAAATGAAAACTTTGTTTTGTTTTACTCATAATTACGTATTTCATTTCTTTCAAAACAATTTTCATCTTTTTAATAGAATCGCAATTTAATATTATTCATTTGTTTAATGTCACCCAAATAGATTATACAACAAATGTGTAAATGTCAAATATAGACAAATTAAAATTCATATATTGAAATTAATTCAAATAAGACTTTTTGGATCGATAATAATAATAATAATAATAATAATAATAATAATAATAATAATAATAATAATAATAATAATAATAATAATAATAATAATAATAATAATAATAATAATAATATAATAATAATAATAATAATAATAATAATAATAATAATAATAATAATAATAATAATAATAATAATAATAATAATAATAATAATAATAATAATAATAATAATAATAATAATAATAATAATAATAATAATAATAATAATAATAATAATAATAATAATAATAATAATAATAATAATAATAATAATAATAATAATAATAATAATAATAATAATAATAATAATAATAATAATAATAATAATAATAATAATAATAATAATAATAATAATAATAATAATAATAATAATAATAATAATAATAATAATAATTTTAATCAAAAATTGTATATGTTATAGTTAAAGTATACATTTCAGTTGATGTATGCTTCTACTAGCTGTTTCAATGAAAGTATACATTATTTTAAATACACTAAAACCTCGATTAGCGTCGTTAATTGGGCCCCAAGAAAGACGACGCAAATCAAAATTAATTTTTCCATATAAAAATTTATTTTGTTAATTAGTACTAAAACAAAAGATCCTTTGGATTAAAAACTATTTTTATTTCAATCATTATGTATATATGTAATACATAAATCAACATTAAATATAATACAAAAATTCATTAAAATATTAAATAAAATATAAGACATAAATTCATTAAATAACAAATAAAATAACATAAAAAATCATTCAATAAACAAAATATAAAATTCATTGCACAGAAACAGTCTGTAACTTTCTTATTTTTAATTCTAATTCGATGAACTTGACGATTCTAAATCGATTACTGTTTCTATAGACTGGTTCTGGTTTGGTTCTCGTAATGTTACAGTTAAAAACTTGTCTAACGTTTGCTGAACTTGTGGAGCCTTTTTTCCATATAAATTAATTTATAGCAATTGATAGCGTTATCAATAGTTTGCGTAACCGTTAAGCATCGATTTTCGTCAGAGTCATTATCTACAAAAATGTCCATTGCATGTGAAATGAGTTACATTGCTTTCGAAATACAACGAGCCGTTAACTGTTTTTCTTCTGGAACTATATCAGGTGTATCAATATCGTCCACCAAAGAACGTTCAACATTTATCGAAATTAAATCTTCATTATTAAGTTCTTCATCATGTGATATCAATATCTCATTAATATCAGCTTCCTCTATGCCTTCAAAGTTTGCTTTTCTAGCTAATTCAGAAATTTCTCTACCAACAGTTGGTACAACGTCAACTTCTGCATCTTTATCTACGCTTTCTGGCCATAGTTGACGCCAAACTCCGTTCATACATGTTTCTTTTACTTCCATCCATGAATGGTTTATATTTTCGATAGCCATCAANAAAGATTAGCGGTCCCCGACGACATCTATAGTTGGTCAAGTATGACAGTTAGGTTTTTAGAGAAAAGGTATACTCTGTTCATGGATTCATTTCGAAGGGGGAGGGAATATCCCCTTTGATCGTTTAACCTCAGGTGTGAACTTGTCAATCATTACTTAATTTCAATCTTGTGACCTCTCAATACCCTACTCTCGTCACTAAATCACCCGAATTAAACTAAGGTATCTGATGGGTTAGGGGCGAAATTTGATCGGTGGATAACTGAAATAATTTATCCCACAATTTCAAAAAATCTAACCGGTTTTGCTACATCAACGTCAGTGCACTGGCTACTTCAATTTACGCAAAACATTCGCATTTCCGATCATAAATGATTCGTTCCATATGAAATTAATGTTACACTAGTGGGATTTGAAATGTTATACAATCAATGCCTATTCATGCTTTCTCCTTTCAGCGGATGTCATCGAACTTTATCCATCTAGCCAAATTTATAATCTACCACGACAATCTATGCGTGATGATGTTCCATAGTATCAGTGATATGTGAATCGCGTTTCGGGCCTCGCTAATGTCATGATGAAATTTACTGTTGTTTGGATTTTCCTATCGAAGTACAAAGATTACGATGGATGAGGGCGGCATTTCCGGCTTCATGCGATTTACTGGTTGTAAGGAACTACGACGCCTGTTCTGTTCGACTACAAGACATATTGAGAAATTTGGATCTACCATTTTTCCTTGATTCAAATGGTCTCGATTTGCAAAGGTCTCGATAAATTGTGAGTTCGGAGTATCTCTCATTATACCTAAATTATGCCAATATTCCTACCATTCGTCTCAACGCGACGTATGTCTTGTGGTCAATAGATCGCGCATGCACTTTGCGGCTTTTTCAAGAAAAGATACTGTAACTTCACTATGTGTTAGAACGGTTCCCTATGGCTAGGATTTCCTCACTGATTCAATTCACGATGCCTAGGCCGAAAAGATTCGCGATTTGTTAGAACATTTTTGTCTCTAAAAGAGGTCCAGTGCTACTTAATTCACTACACTCCGCATTTCACTCCCGATAAAGATACTGTCGCAATGCTACAACTCGACCAGCCTCCAAATCATCATTCTTTGCTCAACTACACTCTTGATCATTCCATCATGCATTAGTCTCTCTCCACAATTCCTATTATGAAATTCATCTCCAACACTGATGTGCCAAACTGGCAAAACATCCGCTGTCGATCAGTACGAGTGCCAACGAATCACGAACGTTCGTTCAATCTGGTCTCATCCACATGATAATAAATATACCATCAGAAAATTTGTGATTTTCAATAAATTTTTAAACATGATTATTTTGTTATAAAATTATTCAAAAATTATGTGGAGAAAAGAGAAAAATCGAAAACGTTAATGTTTAAATATTTAATTATCGTATTATATCAGGATTACATATTACGATTACAGTGAAAAACAAAACGTAAAATACCAATAAAATACCAATAAAATTTACATTTACCTTCCGTAGGATATACTTGATTGAACGGAATTGAAGAGTTCTCGAACTGTGTTGATTAAAGTGGTTATACTGGTATTCTCGAACTAACTGTAAGGATTACCTAATAACATTGGAAAATAACATTAGGAAAATCAACTAAGTTCTTAGTATACTAATTTCTTTACTGTTTTCGTCAAATCCAGGATAAAGCAGTTGTGCAAATTGCACTTTTTTCTATTTTAATTGTCGTTTTAATGTTTTCTTTTTAATTTATTTTGTTTTATTTTCCTAATTTAATTATTAATTATGTTTTTCTTAATTTATTTTATCTGCCTAATCCTGACGGCCATCTTATTTAATATTTTCTCCTGTTTTTCTTTTAATTACTAATCTAAAAGGGTTTCTTCTTCGTTATTTTTCATTTGATTATTATTTTTAATCTAATTTTCATTTATTTAATTTAACTACTGTTTTGGTCTACTTTGATTTTTTATTGTTTTATAAACTCACTCTGTTTTATTTGTCTTCGTTTTCAATTTAATTACTACTTTTACTTTACTTTCTTTTTAACTATTTTAAATTAATTGCCATCCTTAATCTATTTTATTTATAATTGTTTTAAAATTAATATTCTACTTTTATTTATTATTATTTTTGTTATCTTAGTATTTTTAATTTACTTTAGTTGATTTTCCCATGTTGGTGTCCTTATCTTAGAAAAGAAACAACGTACTATGTCTAGATAAGAAAAAAAACTGATTATCAAAACTTTTATTGTTTCTGATCCAACAATAATAACACAAAACTGTTACCAAAATTTACTTAACAACAAAGATTTATTATGATTTTTGTGGTGTATACATTGCATAGTTATGGCTTGCGTCCTCCTTGCAATATTAGCACCAATACTGATTTCTTTGATTTTATTGAACATATGTGTACACGTCATTCCCATTAAATTCAAATGGGCAAAATTATTTTGTATGTTAGGACCAATGTAGTGGACTAAGTTGTCTCACACAAAACACTGATTTATCTGACTTCAAAGATAAACTTTCTGGCGTGTAGGTATTATAAATATGTATTAAATTAGACAACGCTTGTTTTATTTCTAAAAATATATTATGCACAATATACAGTTAAATAGTTAACCCAAAAATGCCATTACTATAAAGAACAGAAATCGGTTATACGAACCGTCCTAAGGAAAAGATGTCCACACGCTGGCAATAATTGTCTCACAGCTCTGAACTAATAAGATTAGATCAAGATGAAGTGAGAGTCCCAAAGTTTGCGCGATCGAGTAGAATCAGGTTGTTCTATCGTTACCTAATAAATCCCCTTCTTAAAGTTTAGTTCCAACAGGTAAATCAAACCGAAATGTTGACACCTGTGGTAGGGGTTGCTATGTTTATATTAATTAAATCAAATAGATAAAATAATCTTATGGTTAATGTTAATAATAAAAGCTTAATTATCTAAAAATATATTTAATATTTAAAATATATTTAATATTGTTGCCTAAAATCTGGTATTATTAAAACACCCGATTTAAAAAGTGAATTAATTAATTTAATAATAATGATAATTATCCGTGCCAGCATTTATAATTATTATACTTTTACTATATAATAGTATTTGATACTTACAATATATATTTTATTCATAAATTAATTATTTAAATATCCCTAACATCTCCCTGTTCAAAAGGTTTTAACCATTAAACGTTGCGAATGATAATTTTCCATCTCTGTCTCGTAATTCATTATAAATTTTCTGTAATAACTACACAGTCCTAAGAAATTCCTCAATTGTTTTAAACATTTTGGTCTTTGAAACCCTTTTATTGCTTCAATTTTAGCATCATCGACTTTAACAACTTCACAAGTTAAAATGTGACCAGAAATTTTGTCTCCTACGCCAAAAATTTTCATTTTTCCTGATTTATTCTCAATCCTGCTTCTTTTATTTTTTCTAATACTTCATTTATTCTTTTTATATGATCTTCTTTGTCTTTTGAGAATATTAAAATATCATCTAAATCAAGGGTTCTTAACCTTTTTTTACATCATACCTCACCTAATATTTAATTTGATGTTCTCACCTCCAGCAGAATTATTTTTTTTAAGAAAAGATAAGAAACATAATTAGTGGTATACCAACATTACATATATTATTTTATTTTCACCATTTTAATATATTTATAAAAAAAAATTATATTTAATTCATACTGTGATATAAAAAATTTTATTTTATATTTAATTCATATTGACAAAATTTATTTAAACTTTAAAGATAGAAAATATGTGAAAAATTTAAAGAATAATTCCCAAATTCAAAGAATATTTTTTATATAAATACTACAAAATAATAAGGCAGCATTAATGAGATGATTGTTGCTGCTTGCCGTCAATAAGATGCGAAATTCGCGGAATTCTAAATACACTATAGCAGGGGTGGCAAACAAGTCGATCGTTAGGCCAATTTCGGTCGATCATCGATCTTTTTCAATGTCTGGGGAAAATTCCGTTTACTACTGTGACAAGCCAGAAAATCTGAAGAAGATTTTTGGAAATATGTCAGCCGAGAAAAATATCCCAATGTCACCAAATGTAGCGAATATATTTATTCTTGTTTCGGATCTACATACCTTTGCGAATCGGCATTTTCATACTTGAAGCTAACGAAGACTAAACAGCGTTCTGTCCTGTCTGATTCCCATATAGAAGACTCATTATTAATATCTTTGTCGGAATATACACATATTTACGTTTCCTTGGTTAGATACATGCAAACTCAGTCTTCCCATTAATGTTAAGGGAACAAAGTAAATTCTAAATCTGTATTTAACTGTGGCTACTTTGAATTAATAAATATTGTTAATAATTATCGACGTGAGTATTTGGCCCTTTAAATAATTATTGTTGATGTTTTTGTAGGTAGGTAGATAAGCCGTGTATCTATTTTTCAGTACTTTTTTTTACGTATTTTTACGTACTTACGAGCTATTGATCAATTAGCAAAAGTAATTCATATTATCTCGAAAAAGTGTTGTAAATCGAATTTTTTAGGTACCGCATGTACGGAATGTGTTATCAAAAGTTTAGTCTGGGAATTTATTTTTTTCGGGAGCCTAAATCTCGAAAACTAATAAGTGATTTGAAAATAAAAATAGGTTTGAACATATATTTTACGTATCTACTCATACCTCACTGGAATATACTTTATGCTGAAACACAGTGTACAAACATAATATGCATTACACACCCAGTGTGACAATAAGTCGATCTCGACACACTCTTAACAAACAAAGTAGATCTTGTATACAGAAAAGTTGGACACCGCTGCACTATAGCAATTTCCATAATAAATTTCCTAAAACCATATTCATTAATTTTTGGAATGTAGCTGGAGCAGCGGCAATCCCGAATGGCATCCTATTAAAGCAGAACTGCCCAGATCTTATTGAGAACGCTGTCTTTTCTTGCGAGTTTGCTGTCAATTCAACCTGATAATAGGCGCTTCCCAAATCAATGGTGATAAAGTACATTGATCCATTTAATGAATCTAATATCTGTTCGATATTAGGCTTGGGAAGATTTGTCTTTCTGTCATTCTATTTAAACTTCTAAAATCTAAAATAATAGAATATCATTTTTCTTCTTTTTCAAGACACATACTAACGACGTATTCCATGGTGAGTCACACTTCCTAATTATGCCGTTTTCTTCCAAATTTTTAATAGCTTCTTCAATCCTTTCTTCTTGGTGGGCTGGTTGTCTTCTTGGGTTCAAATGGGTTTCATCAATTTTTATTTTTTTAAAATTGTTTTCATTCGGCATATTTAAAATAATTGCATCATGAATATCCGTAACTTTATTTTTTACCGACTTTTTATTTTTTACATTTTCTATTATCTCACATTGATTCGCTTTTTTAAATTTGTTTCAAGCTCATTATTTTTTTCAACTATATCGATATTTCCTACAATTCTACTGCTACAATTATTTCTAATTACATTATTCTCATCCAACATTTTATTATTTACTTTATTTAAATTACTTTATTTAAATTATTTACAAAAGGAATTATACTATTCACTTTACTACTAACACTATTAATATATTTATATCTACTTATACAATTATACTGGCATACACAATCGTCATTATTACCCATTAATTCATTGCTCTGATCATCTCGTCTAACGATGGAGCTTCTTGGTTTTGGTAGTCTTCGTCTTGATATGAGATCTTTTCGTAGTTCTCGGATTGATCAGTCTGAAACTTGGCTACTTGATTCTGTCTCGGTGGTCCATACTCGCCTGCGAGTCTTCTTCTGTCTGTCTGATTCCAGTTTTGAAATCGTAAGTGGCCTCTTCTACTGCATCCTGAGCACGATATTGATGGGTATTCTCTTCTGTTGTGTCCAATATCTTTACACGCAAAACATCTCATCTCTACATTCTGTGCTCTCTGATTGCACTCTCTGGATTGGTGCCCTTCTTTTCCACATTGGAAACATTTCTGAACCCTTGGTTTCCGACATTCTCGACTCATATGACTCACGTCCTGACAATTCCAACATGTAATAACTGGTCTGTATCTAACCGGCATTTCTCTTTGTTGGAATTTGTTCTGGAAATTACCGGTTTTCATCCTCAATGTTGAATCATATCTTTGTTCGCTCTGTTGTGAATTTGTAAAATTTCTGCTTTGGTTCTGTCTATTGGCAAATCCTTGTCTTGTCTCGCGAACATTTTCTTTCTTCTATTTAGAACTGAAATTCCGGATACTTCAATGTTTATATCATCGGCCTTCTTTGCCACTCCTTTTATTTCGTCGACGCTCATCGCATCTCTCATCTTTATTTCTTTCTGTGTATCCTTGTGTTTGATACAATGGACCAAAAAATATGACAATAATTCTTTTTTGTCCCATTTGTGCTTCAGAACTTGGTCAACCATCTTTTCTATTTTTTCGAAATATACTGGGACAGTATCCTCGTTCTTTTCATAATTACAGAGGGTTAGAAAATCCCCTATCAACGTCGTTGGCTTCTTGAAAGCCCTTTTCAATTTGTCTTCAAAACAAATTTCATTTTCCTCCATTGCTTCATAAATTGGCAACAACTCTCTTGCGATCAAACATTTGATCATCATACTTTGACTGTATTTTTCTAGTCCACATAATTGGAAATACCTCTTGCATCTGTTGAGGTTCCAAGAATCTCAACTTGATGATCTTATATAAATAAATAAGTCAAACACTGGTTCTTTCAAGACTTTTATTTGATGACAATAATGATATATTACAAAATAAAATATTCACCTTTTCACACAATCAATTATATAATTTTATATAGGGTTCTCTTTTTGTCTTGTTCTCTTTGCTAATAGTCTCTAAATGCTATTACCTGAGCTCGGTTATGTAAATCTGTATGCTCAAATTATATTGCAATATCAATTACTGAATTTGCAACTCTTCTTCGCAAATGATTTTTTTGGGGTGATTTGACTGAAATATCAGTCTGTATATATACCAATTTTCTGTTGACACCCCATTTGGAGTGTCAACATACCTATTCTATTTTCCCTGGTATTTTGTTTATTTTAAATGCGATTTTCTTGGTTTTGTTTGTTTGTTTGGTTTCCATTTGAAATCGTTACAGTTTTGAATGAAATTGAAATTAAATATATTTTGCATTATTTATTTTGATTGATATTTTCGAGAATATTTACAATATCGATTTCGATAAATCCTAATCATGTGTTGTTTAAATAGGAACTCGATTTGCAATTTGCTCAATATTTGCAAAAGCAGTCGTTTCAAGGAGTAGATTCCCAAATAATTATTATTCAATTTTGTTTTACTGAATTAATCTAAAAATATTTTGCTTAACATTTTAATAAGCCTTTATTATTATTGTTTATTTTATCAAAGTCCAAAACGATTAAAATTGGATCAGTAGCATCTCTCATAACGCAACACTGTTTCGATCGCGCATAGAATGAATATAATACGACGAATAAATAAATCATTATCAACAAAAATAAAAATCGTAAAGCAACAACAACAAAATAACCCAAAACCACATTTTATGTTTGAAATTGTTGAAAATTTTTCTAATGCAAACAATATGCACTTAGTGCAATAAAATAAACATTCAACCAACTGGTTGATTTTTTTTTTTTTTTTAAAAAATAATTGATATAATAATAATAATAATAATAATAATAATAATAATAATAATAACAATAATAATAATGACAATAATAATAACAATAACAATATCAACAACAACAACAATAATAAATAATAATAATTCCAACAACAATAATGACAATGATAATAATAATAATAATAATTTCACCATAAAAATAAAAACAATCGATGTCATAATCAAAATATTTAATCAATATAGTCATAATTGTCGATAGATCACCAAATTGTCATCATCTTGTATTCGAATCAATTTTCATTAACTTATTTCTGAATATGTATATTTATTCTATATCTATCTGCCCCTATTGTATAATATTTTAATTTTAAAATTTTTAGGATTTTCCCATCTTCTAACATTACTCCCTGGGGCGTTAAGGTTATGTCCTCATAACCTTTCTTCACAAAGTAAATTTCTATTTCTTTTCCATTTTTAGTTATTTTTGTTTTCTCGATATTTTCATTATTGTGATATATTCTTCTTGAATATCCTCTATAGATATTGTAGGTTCTGGTCCTAATTCGTCCATATCTATTACTTCATCTGTTTCCATGTTGTCTATTTGGTTGTTGTTTTCCATAATTTGTTGTGATTCTTCTTTCCTTGGGAATTTCATTATTTTTTCCATTTCTCTTGTTATTGCATGTTCCCATTCAGTTTCTGTTAAAAAGTATAGTATCCGTACTATCAGGCATGTATCTTCTACATTAAAAGGTTCTGGTTTGAGTAAAATGTCTTGTAGTTTTTGTTTCTCTTTAAATCATTTGTGTGTTTGATTATTTGAAATGCTAAGTTTGATAGTTTGATTTATCTTCTGGAACGTTAGTTACAAATGTCCTCATATATTCAAGGTTAGATAAATCCCTTACTCCCATTATATCATCTAGATCAATTGTTATACTTTTCAATTTTTTCATTATGTCGTATCCGACTATTATTTTCCCGTATAAGTGTTTTTTGATAATTATCAACGCTTCAAATTCGTCCATATTGCCTACGATATTTTTTCGATTGGTGTTCGTTGTTTCTTGATAAAATTTATGTACTTTGGCTCTTGGTGTAATTTTACCTTGAAATATATCACTACCTCTATAATTTCTAATACATATATCTATTGGTCGATAGCTTCCACTAAAGTCTTTTATTACTTTTATGTCCACGAATACCACTTTTTCTCTCCTTTCTTCATCTGTTATCTTCTGTTTTGTGAATGATATTTTTCTCTCAATATAGATATTGTCTATGATAATGTTCGACCTAATAGGTTCTGGCCTTGTAAATGGATTTTCTATTGTTGGAACAAACGGTGTTTCTATGGCTATAACACAAGGTATGTTGTGTAGTTGTATAACAATATTATTAAATTCTGGTGACATTCTCCTCTTTTTGATTGTTTTAAATATGATTGATATATTATTTCCAGTCGCTAGAATCTCTTCTTTGTGTTTTAAAGATATTATTGTTTTTGTCGCATGTATAACTATTCTGTGAGGTATTTTTATGCCTTTCTTTGCATCTATATCTACGTTTGTACTTTCTTCAAAAGTGCCTATTAGTTCTCTTAGTTTAAATCTTCGTGTTGTGTTAAATTTGAATAAAAACATTTCTCTTTCTTCTGTGTCCACTTTTAATTTATTCGGAATGCAGACTTGATTGGGAAATTTCCTAATAGTGACTTCTTCGTTATCTTTATATATACTATTTTGTATTTCTTTGTAAAATGCGGTGTGATGTTTGTATGTATTGCATATGTATGGACTTGATGATGTTATTGATTGATGATGATTCGATGTACTTGGTTGTTGCATTGGTTGATTGTTTGAGGTTGATTCTGATAATCTAAAAGAAAAATATATCATATATTTTATATTAATGCAACCATAGGGCCTACCCTGAGATGCAATATAATATTTTTTTGATATAAGTGATTTTTACAAATTATTGGACAAATATATAGTATTTTAAGGTTAAATTCTATTGGAAAAAATGATTTTTGATTTCTAATTGGTTGATTTATTACACATTCGATAATTGGGTAATTTAATTTAACAAAGCGTAGATAGTGTGTATTTTCCTGGTGTGTATCTGATAAGGTGACTCCGATAACGCTGCCTTTTCCACTTATATTTCCTATAAGTTTGCGTCCCTATCCATATTGTTATAGTTATCAATATTATCATACTAAGAATTACTATATACAATGGCCATCTTTTATATAAAGGTTTTGTAGTTACTAGAGTTGTTGGATTAGCCTCTGGACAATTTTCTACGTCTAATAGCGAATATTTTTGTCCCCACTTTGGATTTTGACAATCATAAGCAATCATACCTGCACTACCTTTTATTAAGTTGAGTAATATTGTTATCATCATAATTATTATAGGTACAGTACATCCATTATCGCTTTTTCTTGATTTCATCTTTGTTTTATTTATTACTTTCTTCAGTTTTCTTTTAATTTCCTCTTCTTGAGCATCTTCGTCGATTGTCTGTGCTTCTATTGAATTGTTATACAAAATTTGCCATCCGCCTTTGGATTGTATCCATGGGATTACATCAGGTTTTAATTTACCCAATATCTGTTCTGCTACTCCCTTTAACTGTTTTTCTGCATTTTTATGCAACTTATTTTCTGATCTATAAATGAGGTACGTTAATGCTGTTATTACCCTATCCCCGTTTATTCCTGTTCTGAATAATATCTTCAAGACAGCTTTTTCATTAACATCTTCCATTGCTAAAGTTCTTATGTCTGTTTCGATTAATTTGATTCGATTTCCTATGCTTTCGTTTAGTGGTGAAAGTTTTGCGTTTGGGTATATCTTTGGATATATCGTTTTGATTAAATCCATTATTACCCCTATATATTCGTTGTTCGTTGGTATTTTGTTTGCAATTTCTTTAAGTTTATCAGCCATCTTCCTATGACTACAATTATCTGTCATTTCAAATTTTTGAAATTCTTGTTTCGTCTCGTTTAAAACTCTTATCTCACTAGTTCTCCCTTTTTCCTGACTTGTATCTGATTTATCATTAGCAAATAATTCTTCCATTATAGGTTCTACTCCCATTTTGACGGCTACTGTTATCCTATTATTTTCTATTGGGTTTATCCCGTAATCCATTAACCGATCTTCATTTTGCATCTGTATACCATAAAAATATAGTATTATTTCATCATTTATTCCTAGTTTATCGTACAAATTTGCTCTGACTATCTGTCTTATCCTTTTTACTTTAGTACAGGCATGTACGCTTTGTTTATGAATAATAATCTCTCCATCATTTGTTTCTAATGTAATTTCCAATGGTTCATGTAACCTCTCATTTTTTCGAACAAATTCACTATAACATCTCAACATCTCTTTAATCTCAATTTCCAATTCAAACAACTTTGTTTCCTTTTGTCTTTGTGCCAATAACGGTATTAGGTTTCTCATCATTTCAAGATTTATCCCCTCTCCCTGAATTTTATTTAATATTCTCAATACTTCATTATCATTTGTAGGATACCTTTTTAAAGATTCTTCCAATTCTAGTTTTAAAATATTGTTTCTGTTTATTTCTGCTAATATTTGTTCATCTATTTCTCTTTGTTCTTTTAGTTCATCACTGTCTATTTTAACTTCATCTGTAAAAGTTCGAAATTCATTTATTAATACTTTAATTTTGTTTCTCTCAATTAATCTATCGTATTTCGTCTTAAATTCTTGTAATTCATCCCTCAGCATCTTTATTTCATTAATTGTTTCTTTGACTTCCATACCATTTATTTGTTTTACTTCAGGCTCCCTTTTAAATTGAACTCTATTTGGTGATTCGATTCTCATATTTCTACATGCTTTTGCCATATGGCCATATTTTTGACAATTAAAACATTTTATTTCGCCTCTAAAGTTTACTTTATCTCTTCCATCATTATTGAATGGACTAGGTCTTCTATCTCTATTATAAGTCTGCCGATTTGGACTTGGTCGCCTACCTCTAAAATTATCTCTATTTGATCCAACATTATATCTATTATCACTATATCTGTTCCTATCAAAATTATTTCTTGTGTTAAAGTTATCCCCATTATTTCGATTAAAATTGTTCCCTTTATTGAAACTATCTCGATTATCATTGAAACGAATATTTTTATTATATCGATTATTATCCTTATTATAATTTGAACTTCTCTCGTTATCTCTATTATACTCAAAATAGTTATTTTTATTCCTCTTATCAAATTCAACGTAATCATCATTTCGATTAATCGATCTACTCCTTGGGCTATTTGACCTCCTATTTGTTTCTGGTGATTGATTTCGACTCACATTTGGACTTATTCTCTTCCTATTTTTAACATAATTTAAATATAACTGCTTCATCTCTTCCCACGGTATATTATCATCTTTATTATTAGATTCAGATTGGTCCTATATTATTTTCCAATTCTACTGCATCAATTGCTGAATTAAATCTATCTCTTTGCACTGCCTCAATTCTTCGGGCTTTTTGAACTAACTCATTTAAATCTTCATATTCGACCATTATTAAGGCTTTATATAAGTATTTTTGGACTCCATTCCAAAATTGATCCTCTATTAATTTCGCTGTATGTTCTCCTATTCCAAAAGCTTTTCTAGCTAACTCGGTCAAATTATAAACATACTCGCCAACTGTTTCTCTACTACCTTGGTATCTATTTCTAAATTTTTGTACATTAATTTTCTGTAAATCTCGTTCAATTACTATTTCTCTCCTCAGATTCTCAACTAACTCATTCCACATTCTACCTTTACACTCTAAATTATTATATGCTTGTAAAGCGTATCCTTTCAAATATAATGGAATTCTTCTCTTTAGTTCATCTTGTGTCCACCCACAAGCTTCTGCACATTGGGCTATTTCATCAAAAAAATCATCAAATTTTTCAGGTTCCCCTTTATAAGGCTCTATCGGTAAAGTTTTTATCAAAATATTACGATTATGATTATCTTCATCTCTATTTTGCCAAATATTACGAATGTTATCATTATTTTCATTATTATTCGCCATCCTATAAATTATTCTATTTCTTAGATTATGTGCTATTTCTAAATTATTATCAATTTTAAAATTTTACTATTACTTAAAAATTCTTTAAATGTCCGTTATCAAAAATTATCTCAGTATCCCAATTANCTAAATCTAGTATTATTACAACAACCGATTTAAATGGCGAATTAATTAATTTAATAATAATGCTAATTATGCGTGTCAGCATTTATACTTTCTATACTTTTACTATAGTTAAATCCATCTTTAGATCCATCTTAAATTTCGCAGCAAAAATCTTGAAACTAACAATATATATTTAATCAAAGAATTTATAAATAACAAGTTTTAATTAATTCATAAAAACCGCCAATTCCAAATTATTTAAACAAAAAGATATCTAACTCTCCCCTTCTTAAGAATTTTTCCACTTCTTCAGCCACTCGATTCTTCTTTCTTTCGTTCCTTCTTGTGAATGTAGTTCGACTCGATGAGGTGATAGAAATCTGGCGATTTTATATGGGCCATCGTATTGCATACCATCCTTGTGCCTGTTCTGCGGCTCTTTACGTACAAGTACCTCCTCCCCCACTTCGAAACACGAGTGCCCCTCTTTGTCTTATCCATAGCTCTCATAATGTCTGCGGCTTTACTCGAGTTAAATCTCGCGTCTTCGATTTTTTCGCTTCTTGATATCTCGGCTTGTTTCAGGTTAAAGTGTAGGTTAACATAAATTATCTTATAAATTGTCCATAAATTATCTCAAATGGTGATAAATCTGTAGCACTTTGTCGACTGCTATTTATAGTGAACTCTATTCTGGTTAGAAGTTCGTGCCAGTTTCTCTCTTCACATCCACCTGCCAATGTTGCTGTAATAAGATCTCTTATCGTTCGTATGGCTCTTTCGGCTAAACCATTTGATTGGTGCTGTTAAGGTGAGCTGAATTCCTGTTTGATTCCAAGTTTCTGTAGTTTCTGTCTTAGGAAATTCCCTTCGAAATTTCGGCCTCTATCTGTTAAAATGCTCTTCGGTTTTCCAAATCGATAGATCCAACTATCAAGTATTGTTTTGAAAATGGTCCCTTCGTCTTGCTTTGTGATTGCAGTTAAAGAAATCAGTTTGCTAAAACGGTCCACCATTACTACCATATATATTTTTATGGCGTTTATTTCCATGTAAGCCACATCTATAACAATCTGTTCTAGGAATTCAGAGCTATATCTAGGAATAAATGTTTCCTTGGTTCTTGTCTGATCGATCTTTCTCTTAGCGCAGATCTCGCAACATCGTAAACAGAGTTGGATTGTTTCTTGCATTTTCTGTCAATAAAATATCTTTTCCATATAATGAAATAATTTCTTAACTCCAATGTGACATAGTTCTTCATGTAGCGTTGTTGTTAACAGGCCTGCAAATGTTTCTGGGACTAACATTAAGATATTTTTGTTCTTTTCTACTGTTATTAATCCTCCATCAATTTGTGTATTTTTTACGTTAAAAGGAAAACAATTCTTTTTCTCCCGTGTACATCCATTTTCCAATATCTCTCGCAGCTCTCGAAACCGTATGTCCTTTTGTTGTTGTTCCCATACTTTTTCCATAGCTTCTGTTCTTTGGATAGTGTATATATATCTAATCTTTGAATTAATTAATTTAATAATAATGCTAATTATGCGTGTCAGCATTTATACTTTATATACTTTTACTATATAATAGTATTTGATACTTATAATACAATATATATTATTTATAAATTAATTATTTACATATCCCTAACAGTTAATATCTATTGTTAACAAGATTTTTCTTTGAAATTCTTATCACTACTAATTTTTTCTTTTCGAGAAATACTTTTTATATTAAAATTATTATAAAGTTAATATAAATAATACTTATTACAGAGATTATTATTTTCTTGGTCTATTAAATTACAGTATGGTCACAGCTGGTGAATTAATTTCTACAATGCTTTCAAATCAATATTGATTTAAGCTTGAGGATTTTATTTCTACTTCTGGTGACTATTTCACCTCCATTTATAAAAAAACTTTTTTTGTACTTTTATAATATTTATAACTATATATATATATAATATATATATATATATATATATATATATATATATATATATATATATATATATATATATATATATATATATATATATATATATATATATATATATATATACTATTATAAGCACTTTTATTTCAAATTTCACCACTGATTTCTTTTCCATTGTATTTATTAAAAAGCTTGAAGAATATGAATCAGTAAATATATGAAAAACATCGATATATTTACTGATTCATAGTCTTCAGACATTTTAATAAATACAATGGAAAAGAAATCAGTGGTGAAATTTGAAATAAAAGTGCTTATAATAGTATATATATATATATATATATATATATATATATATATATATATATATATATATAATATTATATAAATTACTATATTTAGTATATAATTCAATTATAGTAAATAATTTATACCAATTATATAGTATTGCTATTCATAGTGATTATTTATTGATTTATTTATTCATAATTTCTATTTATAGTAATTATTTATTTATAGTATTTATTAATTTATCTCATAACTTAGCCCCTTATAGAGCCGTAGCTAGGGGGTGGCGAATGGGGCGACCGCCCCGGGCGCCGAGTCGAAGAGCACCAAAACTGTGAAATGATCATTTATATTTTTTTTGCTTTTCTTTCTTTTTTTCATATCAAATTTTTATATTCTGCTTTCCATGTTTACTGTTTTCAAAAGTTAAACTAAAACAAAACTGTTTTGCTGGTCTATCTAAAGGTTTTTGCAAACGGGTGACTAAATCCGAAGGTGGCTGATCATGAAAACAGTTTTGAGCATAGAAAATGCTACTTAGCCGGGAGAGATCTTGAAAATCGTTTGAAAGAAGGAAGGAAAATTGATGATAATCTTTAATTTAATTTATCTTTAATTTCTTTTATTTAGAATTCAATGTTAAATGTTAAAGTTGATCACTTGATCTTTTCAGATATATTATAATAGTAACCTTAATAGGAACTTAATGATCAAAACTCTGAACTTAGGTTTAATAAATACGGAGTAAATAAATTTTCAATATTAATGTATAGACAC